>UYYA01004181.1:57581-152613 GCA_900624975.1 Angiostrongylus costaricensis | reverse complement strand
ATATATATATATATATATATATATAAAACCTCCAGGAGGTTTACCGTTTCATCGCGGCTGGGAGATGTTCCTGGGTACCGGGCTGGGATGCACAGCGGGGGACTCATTCACCAGCCGGCAGAGTCTCAGAGGTTGAAAACAAGTCAGGCGTTTCCACCAGGAAGCCCACATATGAGTAAACTAATACAAAAATCCACCACCATTCTTGTATCAAACTAGTCGCATAGAGGTAAATCTCCCTCTGTTCCACAACGACTGCGACTACCTGTGGTAGTGGCGACTTGGGGTGGACTTTGGCCAGACTGACCTCGGCACTTCAAAGAAACTCCATGGCTAATCCAGCAAAACTCTGGAAAAATAGAGATTATTCTGGGACCCGCACAACCAGTGAAGATAGGCCGTCCAACTGTCCAAGTTAGTAAGTATGTAGCTAAAAAGACCGACTTTCAAGAAACCTCAGCATAAATAATCGATATATTTATCCATGTTTGCTTATATATTCTTATGAACTGATCTTGTTGAGCCGATCATCCATTTCCGTCTTGAGGATCCGTCCTACTTGCAACAGTACGGCTGTGTGGATGGCAAAATCGCCGAAACGTCAGCTATCAAACAACAACAACAACAACAACAACAACAACAACAACAACAACGACAACAACAACAACAACGACAACCTACACCAACGTCGCATTAGCTCAAGAAGCGCAGTTCGTAGGAATATATATATATACATATATATTTTTCTTTTCCTTTTTTTCCTTTCCGTTCCTCTATATATATATAGGACCATATATCATTATATCATTGTGATGAGAAAAAAACCTATGTGTATTACAGAGACCTTGGAACTTCGCAACAGTCAAGCAAGGTAGCGATGCCTACGATTTCACCTCTTCAGACACAGGTGCTGAGCACTCCACGAGCTGTCATTGGTTCTATCCTTGCAGGCAGAAACGCCAAACCCCTCGTCCTTCCAATATCGGAAAACTGGTACCAGCTTTCCACCAACCTCAACACTGACCAAAAAATTCGCTGTTTTTTGGTGAGCAGACATAAGGTTGTTAAAGACAAAATTTATCCACTACAATACTTGCTAATGTTTTTCTTCAGAGCTTAGGAAGGTCTAATTCATACACAATCCATCCAGTCGAGCACTTTTGCAACTTCAGAAGGCAAAAAAAAACTCGATGTATAAATTTTTATTCACATTACAAACAGCAACACAATCACTGCTTTCTTCTTTTTAAGTCATCCAGTTATTTTATGGGGACCAGCAGCAACGAGCCGTACATGGGTCAGAAATATGCTTGGCTCAGGGTAGGAAAAAATGAGCCCAACGTATTGCACCAGGTCACTTGTGATTACGAAATACTTCTTGAGAATCAATTTTGATTCTTGAAATTTATCAAGAATGCTTCGAGAGTTTTTCGTCCAGATGTTCAGGATTCCTGTGTGAGGATAGTAACTTTCACTTCAAAATCTTCTTCGAAGTGAAAGTTATTTTGGGGTAAAAGTTAGTATCTTCGCAAAGGAATTTAGAATATATACGTTAAGAAGTCCTCAACCATTTTGGATAAATTCCAATAATCGAAAAATGAGTGGCGAGGAGCTCTTGTGATCGCGTGTGAAGTCGTGCTGTGCCTCAAGCTCATTTTTCTTCTGGTCCGAGCACGACATCTAACGCACGTAAGGCTCTGTGCCGTTATTCTCCAGGAAACAACTGGAAGACTTAAAAAGAAGAGAACGGTCAATGCTTAAAAAAACTGTTTACTACGCGAATAGAAATTTATGTACAGTTTGTTCCTACTGAGGTCATGAAAGTGTTTGGCTGAGTAGTCGATTATGTGTCGATTTGACTTTCCAGGCTCTGATAAAGGCGAAACCGGGGAACTGTCACCCAGTATTGTAGCGAATGGAACTTGTTGTTAACAAGCTGGTGCCCGCTTATCAAGAAAACAGCGAATTGGTGCTAGGCTTGCATGGGAGAATAAAAACGCGGACATGGTGCATCAGTAAGCTTTCCAACTTATTATCTAGGCCAAGTATATAGTCAGTCTACGATACTTGAAGAAGCTGATGCATGGCGCACCCCTCAAGGATTTACCAACCCGAAATATTCTTTTATTCATTTACCGAGACAATATTCGAAATTAATGAGAAGGTCCACTGGAAGACATGACATCGTTAGCTTGACACTAATTCTAGTCTGACCAACTCATTCTCTTCTGACTTGAGTACTTCCTAGCTAAACTATGCACAGAAGAAATATCCCCTTGGCCATTCACCGGTCTTCATCAAGAGCATTTATTCGTAACAGACAAGTGCAGTTACAAATCGCAATGGGATTTTTCAACACATGCAAGTTGTACCGTTAGATTAAGAAAACGAGTGCGAGTAAATTGGACGAAATTTTCTTACAACTGTTACGTAAGACAAATCCAACTGTTACGTGTAGGCCAGTGGATGGACGAATACTAGGATTACACGGCTTCTTAGGGTCAACGAATGAATAATGTAGCATAAGAAAGGTCAACCCCGAACTGATGTGCTTTCGATGTTCAGTCCGCCACATGAGAAACAAATGTCAACGGATTAAATAGCTCATGCAAAGGTTCACACTGTACGAAATAAGAACACTAAAAGAAAGACAGCAAAGTTATGTATCTATTTGGTTTGCTTGTCTGTACTTTGTCAAAATCTATCACATTTGTTTTGTCCTGCTCAGAAACATAAAACTATGACGTTCCGTTTGTGAAGAGGAAACTGTCGAAGGAATTGTTTATGGCTGATCATGCAAAAGATTTTCGTTAATCATGAGTGGTCAATCTATTATCAAGCAAGACATGCTCTAAATGAGAAGCTATGTGCGGCTACGACAAGCCGACGACTTAGATGGAACCGCAACAGCAACTGGCTGACGTCTAAACTCGTTCCGAATTGGTTTAGATCACTGGTAAGAGGGTAGAGTAGGGATATCACTGTAAAATAACGAAATCCACCGAAGTCTTCGTACTATTGTTAGTTGGAGGTGAAACGTAGCAATTGTCAACTGAAGTTTGCAAATCTTCAATCGTTTCGCTTCCTAGTTTCATAAAGTGGAACGACAACAAATGAAGGAATACGCAGAGTTTATTTAATCACAACGTCTCAACACTTTCTTATGAATTTACAAACAGATTTAATGTCATGAAGCATTAGAGAGAGTCCTCGTGTGTAGTAGTTCACAGTCGAGAAGCTTAAACCGGTTCGTTGTTGTGTTACGATAGCATGAACGCTAATAAATCAGCATCGGATAGGGCAAATCGGATGATGCACAACTTGTGAGCGAATGACTTTCAAAGCAAATTTAGCTTGAGAAGTGGTGAACGAAGACGGCTGGAAAACATCAAGTATAAACATGGAGAAGAAACGAACCCACGACAGCAGCGAATGTCGTAGGATTATGATAAGCGGCGAATATGTGCGTCCACAAATCCTGGTGGTACCGAAGCTTGAATAAACTCACACTGCCTCGCAGGAAATGATTGGTACTTCGTTAGTTGAACAGCAGCGACAAAACCGTGGCGCTCATACATTTGCAGAGAACGAAGAATGTACCACCAACGGCAAAAGCTTCGACAGATGCGTAGATGTCGTCTTGAAAAACGTGAAGTCGATGGACAAGGCATGAAATAGTCCTTTTCCATTGAATATCTATAGTTCTTTTTAGAAAAACACTTAATTACTTAGTAATTCACTTAAAGAAGTCCTCCTCATTTATCGTTTAGTGTCTCGCATTTCTTTCAGTCGACTCGCTCTGATGAAACCTGACGGTCGTCAAGTTTGCTTGCGGCTGCTGTTTGTTGTCATGCAAACAACTACATTTGCCGATGTATTCAATTCAGATTGAACTTGTTAACTTTGGAATTCTGAGACAGCTGTGCTCAGGAGTTTTACTAGTTTAATGATATTCGTCGAAGATTCGCTCGTTTTGGATTCTCTACCAGGCATTTTCGCCAAGAATTCTTTCAAGTATTCCATTCGTAGAGAACGATGATACAAGCCGAATCGTTTTGGAAAATAGAGAAACAGATGAAATAACTCTTAAATAAACACGAAACCTATGTGATCCGTGTTCGAGACGGTGACATAACTTAACGACTGAAACACGCTGTTGTGTTCGTCGCACCGACTCACAAAAACTAAACGACATACGTTCCGAAGCAATAACCGGTACTTATAAAGCAACCAATGTATTAAATGTTTAGAAGCAGTTATGCTATTGCCCATTTAAATGATGCGTTCATTTGAACGACAAGGAGGAAAATTCATTCCAACGCGAAAACGGTAAGGTCAAACGGACCGTGACTATTTTTGGGTCCTTATCATGGAATACTAGCGAAGATCCGCAATGTACCAACAGAAATAAAATCTTACGTAAAGGTAAAGAATAGATCCCTGCATTGATCCATTCCAGAGGAACGCGCTCAGCATTCGACTCGTTTAAGCATCCTATAGGTCAATTTACCAATATGCTGACTTGGGAGAGCTCTTCCATCAACTCAGTATCTTTATCCTCCCAAGCAAGCCTGGTCTGTTGACAGCACTCGGAGGTAGGGTCCCGTGTGCCCAGTGTAAGCGAGGGAGCCAAACCTCTTGCGTGTTAGCGCCCTTCTAACCACTGAGCTACAGGTGCCTCAGTGGTGTCGTACAGAAAAGGAGGTCAACACTAGATGAAAATGGTCGTCACTTTCAATCACTTTTAACAAAAAGCACGTCGACATAGAAGTTCAAAAATATCCAGGAAAACGCTCATCATTTGAGTCCTTACATTCTCAGAGGAAACACTCTGAATAGGAAGAGTGTTTAAAAATTACGCAAGACAGTAACAAGTACAGAAATGTATCACCTAAAATAAAGGTTAAAATTCGAACTCTTCGCGTTTTCCAGGGTTTCCGCGAACACAAGCGACGACCGTACAGCCTTCAAGACGAAAATTTCTTTTGCACAGAATGAGTCAACATTTTTTTCTTGGAATCATAATGGGATATATGACCGGTCCAACGAACAATGCCGGTGAAACCACAGACATGGCGTCTTCGCCATCAAAGAGGATCATCGAAGAGTTTTTTTGGAGCTCTAAGATGCGAACGCTATTCATCCGCTTAATGAATGCTACGCAAGTTCGTTCGCCTGTTGTCACAATATCATTCATTTAACGAAAACATTGGCTCCGTTCCTAAAGGTTCTATCGGTTCCAGTGCAGTCGCTAAAAGCTACGAAGGGACATCATCTCTAGCAGAATTTCTGACTTCGTCACCATCACAGTTTGGTACTGGATTCTGGCAATCGATGATGATGGATAACTGCCGAGTTACACGCCTTTCGGAAAGTTATTGACAAGTACCATATTTTCATACAAACAACCTCCATTTTTTGCTTAAGGAATGCCACTACTCCTCGATTTTTGATAAGCTAAATGGGCTGCACAAACGATTTCTGTGTCCTCAAATAAAACAGCAAAATACATGGTGTCCTCAAATAAAACAGCAAAACATACAGCGCGTTGTTACCGCACTCTGTAAAAGTTTGACGGAATGAGATAATGGCAAAAAGAACGTGAGAACGGCATCTATTTAAAACCCTCTTGCCATGAAAGTTACATGAGAACCACAAGACAAGATAAGCGGTGAAGAGTTTAAAAAATATGGTGCAGATATTGCAGCTGGTGGCACGTGTGGCGCAGTGGTCGGAAGCCCACGAAGCCTTCCATCCCTCCGGGGTCGGCAAATTGGTACCAGACTTGTCTGGGAGCATAGCAGCACTGGGTCATACATAACTACCAGGGGTCATTGTAAAAGCCAGATATGCATTCAGTCACCTCCAAACGATGTTTAATGAAGTCGAATGCATGGTACATCTCTCAGAGATTGATCAACGCCAAGAGCTTTATCCTTTATTCTCTATTGGAGCTCACGTATATCTTCATGTGGATCTGAACCACTTAATTTCCGACTCTTCCACACCTCAAGCTCTAAGGTAGAAGACAACGAACCGAAACCGCTTACACCAATGCAGTAGATCATTACTGAATATGGATCGCGTTTTCAGCTTCCAAAGAATAAGACTTGCCGATGATTTTGCTCCGACCAACCCGTCATCATTCAAAGTTAGACCTATTATCAGTTGTATAAGCGGGTCAACGGACAGAATAATGTTATCCTAAACCTTATCCTGACACAGTTGCTGAGATTCATAGGAACCCTTCTAGGTGATACTAAGATATTCCTAAATCACCTACGATGCCAGCAATCAAACAGCACGCATGTAATGGGGCCGTTCGATGTCACTTCACTTTATACCAATGTGTCGAATGAGTTCGCAATGCAAGCCATTCTCGAGCTGCTCGTAGAACATGAAGTGAGAATAAAAATGCACGGTTTGTCAATTGCGCAACTAATGACTCTCTTTTAAAACAGTGTCTTAGTTGTTCAATGTTTATGTGGTCCGAAAGATATTTTGCACAAATTCGGGGGGTTGGCCGTGCTACAACGATCAGAAACAAACCCTCCCATTACTTTTATGCCTAAGATGGAAGCTCCATTTCTCGATAGGCGACCCTTACTCTACTGTAGATACATAGACGACTGCTCCATCGTCTGTTCCACACAAGAACAACTGGACGAGTGCTCTGAACTGCTAAATAGACAGTCGGAGCATACAAGATTTATTCCTCATACTCATGCAGAAAAAAATGTTGAGCATGTAAAATTTACGCGAGGAAAACCAAACTGGAAATGGCTTTCATTCTTAAACATCCAAACAAGGTTTACAAAAAGTGGCTACATAACGAAATGGTATCGAAACCTAAATAGTAAAAAATATACTGGTACAACACCTCTACTTGCGTCCTTCACAGATGAAAAGCACTCATCGAAAACATGTACCGAACGGCTAAAAATGTGCGCAGAGGAGAAGAGGAAAGGAAGGATTCACTAAACTGTTTGCAGAAAAACAGCCATTTCCAATGGCTATGAAGCAATAGCTATTAGGGTTAAACTAAAAGGTAGGGTTATTCTATAAAATAACTCTTCAAATCTAAGTAAGATTCCCTTGAAGTTGCCCTTCTTATCAAAAGAAATAGGTTGCGCCATTAAGAGGTGCCCATGATCTTGAAGAAGTAGTCTTGAAAGTTAGGTGGCTGTTATTAACCTCCCACTCAGTACTCTACGGCGTCAGCTAGTTCGCAGCAGCCTCTATGAACATTTGTACCGCTCAGAAAACTGTGTAATCTGTCCTAAAGTGAGGGACGGGTATTGCATGAGTTTAGGTACCATATACTTGATCTCATGTAAGGCATATGGTGAGGAATACATAGGGGAAATTGGGAGACCATTTTGCATCCGCATAAAGAAATATCTAGATGTAAAAGTTAAAATTCGACAAAGTACTTCTCTGGCTACACATAGAGACGAAAGAACAATGGTGATGATTTTGAAGTGAATGTCCGCATCTTAGCACAGTAATCAGAAACATCAATGCGCAAAACTCTTGAAGCGTTTTGGATAGGTTTCGAAACTCTAAAGGTGAACTGGAAAGACGAATGCCCCATAATTACACACGACCTGGCGCCTTGTTTCAAGTTGATTTCCTGACCTGGATGGGTCCTACTCGTCATCCGATGTGAACAAAACACGGTTATTTCTATACTTAAAAGCACGGTAAGTGGGTTTTAAACACAGTGGCGTTTATTAATATTATAGATCGTCGTTTTTAAAGCTACTGTTATATGAGATACGTTCAGACCCTGAGGAAGACGAAGTAGCCGAAATTTATATAAAATCGGTCTTTTAAGACAGCAACACACATGTACTCCAGAAATGGATGTGGGTAGCGCAAAAGCTAGAAATGTCGCGCAACGAGCCCATGGGTTCTGGATCGGCACCTCCTTATGACATCCAAGTATAGCGCATTGAAAACACGCATCCACGGCTCTCACCAGTAGAAAGTCTGTCTTCGACAAGCTGTCGATTGAATACAAGAAGTCTGGCAGAAGAGCTTTGTGCGGCGCAATAGCAATAGGAAAGAAAAAACGCGCATTGAAACAAAGACGTACGATCCGGCCCTGTATATATCGAAATCAATGCGCATGGTCGCGAAAGGATCAACTTACGCTAGCGAAGGACGCCGGTGTGGAACACCATTAGCTGGTTAGTGCTGGATTTTATTGACTGAATCGACATCAGTATTCATGGAAACTTAGACTGAAATAATAATCAATACTTCCCGATTAACCAATAGCGAAAATTATGCTGAAGCTTGCAATATAACGATTTCAAATGAAAATTAGATAATCGTTATAAAAAACACACATGAAAAGAAAAGAACTTCGTCAATGAACTCGTGGGTGGTTGTACTGCCAATGCGAACCGCTCATATGAAATTAAGATAAAAGGATAATGCTTTTTAGAAAGACATCGAAAGGAAAAAAAAGACTGAAACCACACATGCCAGCGGTAACTGTTTGTTGTTTCCTTAAGCGGCTTGAAAGAGTCGACGTTACGATGGACCATTATTGCGTGAAGAAAATGCCTGGAAGGAAACCACAGAAACAGAAACAGATGTACGCTAAAAGATAGAAATGCAATCAAATTGGCTCAACAAAGTTTGCCCATGATCGTGTCGCACAGAGAGTCCAGAATAGGCACAGAGAGCTCGATAAAGCAGGGGATTTTTCAAACCTACATCATCTAACTAAAATTGATTTCCGTTGTTGTTTTGCGTACTGTCAGCAGCAGTGGTAGGACATAGAAAAATAAGTGCTTGTGGTTCTTCATTTTTAGAAACTCATGAATAAATCGATATCCGCCGAATCATTAGTAATTACGAAGTGTTTTCGTTTCAACAAACCTGCGATCTAGGATGCCCCACATAATTTCGCTCCGCTACATACGAAATAGTGTACCAACGCCAGAAACGGTGACGCTAAGTGCATGAAAGAAAGTAGGAGAGCGTGGGAGTATGGGTGTGGGTGTGGATTTGGGTGTGGGTAGCTGGAAAGAAGATTAGCAACAAGTTCCGGGGTAGGAACAAAGTCGAACTACGAACGACGAGCTATGATCGACTAGATGGCAACGATGGAGATGTAGAGATGTGAGTAAATGCCGAACGGAGGGTGGAATAGTTGTCGGAGGGGCCGCGAATCCACCTCTGTGTCAGACTTGTGCAATTATTACGGGAACATTGCCATTAGACAGCTAACACGACAACAAAATCTACGAATTCAAGGTCAACGACAGCGGTGTTGAAAATGCAAAAATAGTCGGATTCTACGTAGTCGGAACATTGCTGACTCGCAGAGGATGGGAAGAGAAGAATTTTGTGCTATAATGTTTGAATGGATGTGATACAAAGATGGTTGACTCTTTATAATTGCGAAACCCTCTCGCCATTATCTCTAGGGATACAGTGTTAACCAGAGACGTTCGCCGCATTTGAATTAGGGCGACAACGCGACAACCCCTGCTTTGTGTATCCTGGCACGATGGATATTAGGAATTTTTTTAGCCTTTGCCGACTTACACGTTTTTGACGATATGATAATTGTTCTCCAATAAGTAGAAGGCTTTATGAACTTGTGAACGTGACAAGATTTTAGAAGAAACTTTACTGCATCGCTCGAAGAGTATGAACTATGTGGTTCGCTACGTGTTACTACAGTCAAAAAGTAATGGTAGTGGCGCCGTTTACCACGAGCTCGTGCTTGTTTGACCCCGTCCAAGTGTCACCGGCTTGTCATCGAGAACGAAGGTTGTGAAATTGGTACGAGACTTGTCTGTGAACGACTCACTTCTTGAAATCCAAGTGAGGACGCTTTAGTCCGGCTATCCCAGGCTCTTGAGAAAATCGACTCGACCACTATTCAATAACGTTCATAAAAAAGACAAAAAGCCTCAAGCAGCAGCCGAACCCACACGTAGAAGTTGATAGAGCTTCGTGTATGATGGATACGAGGAAAATCGAATGAAAAAGAGCTGGGGTCCGCTCAGTAGATGTGAAGAAGATCCGTACAAAGAAGTAAAAAAATAGTATGGTCCATCATGCGAACATACTGCAGTCAACACTTGGAAGGATTTCGCAGCTTGCTTACGTTCGCTTATTTTGGTCATTTTTATATTTTCACATTCCAACATAACTAATCGTAGCGACTAAAATTAAGAAACAAATAAGCGTTACTCCCTGGAAAGGAAAATAGCGCGCTCGCTCTCCACTGCAGACACCTGCGGTCCGGAGCTTTGCAAATATCATAGCATCCCAGGATCGACTTTCCATTAACTTCGGCATTGGAATATGAATGCATCGTTTTCTTGTTCAGCAATCGCGAGGTTATGCGGTGCGACTATAATCAGCTGTTCTAAACTTCCTCATTGGAAGTCACGTAAAAAGCGGCTCTGAAGAGGGCGATACTGCCGAAATGTCAGCTAGTGTTGTATTGTATTGTGTTTTTCTATGGAATTAAATGTATGCTGTTTAAAAACCTTGCGATTGTTGAACAAGAAAACGACGCATTGATATCTTAGCATCGTAAACAATTACTTAGTTGATAATTCAACCAGAGGTCAATAAAATCGCTCACGGGGGCGTTCTTTATAAATTACTAAGTACAAATAACCTATAATCTCCTAATCTGACCCAGTTTGGAGTAACTAAAAAATGAATATTCACACAGATTTGAAAAGTTTTAGAACCTGTTGAACCAGAAATGGACACTATGGTGTCCATAATCTCTATTCTCACCGTCACGTATGGAAACTATAGTTTCCACAATATCGCGAATGGGTTAAAAAGACTCTAACCACATTAATATGTGTTATCAGATCAGCAAGTTACTAGGCTACACTGTGCATGTTCAGGTACACGTTCGGTTATCAAACATCGATTAATAGTGACTTCGTAAATAGCGTGAGCCGTTTTTTTTTAGGGTCATTCAATGTCACGAGGCCGGCAAGCACCATACGCGTATCCCTGGGAAGCATGACAAGTTTTCGTGGTTATATATCAAATAGACGGACAAGCATCTGGTAGCCATCCTCTCACTAAAAGCAGCAATACTAAGGTGCCCTGAATGAAAATTGTGCCATTTATTCCTATCCATTGGCAGGAGGCAAAGTTTCGTAGCCCAACTCGTTCAACATCTGGAGAGATGTTTCAGCAGCGTGACGGGGGGCGTTGTCGTGGAGAAGGATTGGTCCATTGCTTTTGACTAATGCCGGTCGTTGTTGTTGGAGTTTACGGTGCATTTCGTTGATTTTTGGCAATACTTATCTGCCGCAATCGTTCCGCCCAGGTTCAAAAAACTGTTCTGAGTCGGCCCGACTGCAGACCACCAAACGATCATTATAACCTTTTTTTGTCCAACTTCGGCTTTAGGGAGCGCTGTGGAGCCTGATCGCAATTCAATCATTGAGCCGAACGTCACCGGTTGTCGCACACAGAATCCACTTCTAGTCGCAAGTCACAGTTTGATCGAGAAAAGGGCCGCTTTTGTTGCGCTGAATAAAAGCGGACGACGTTTCAAAATGACGATTTTTTTGATTATTGTTTAATTCGTGCGGTACCCACTTGTCGAGTTTTTTGTCTTTTTCAAGTGGGGGTTCAAGTGAGAGGAAATTGTTCCTGTGCTTATGCCAAGTTGTTCTGCACGCTGTCGAGCAGTTGTTCGTGTATTTGCTTCCACCAGTGCCTTCAATTCGTCGTCGTCAAGTTCATCGGGACGTCCGCGGCCTTCCTCATCTTCGAGGTCGAAATCACCAGATCGGAGTTTCAGGAACCATGTTCGCACTGTTGATTAACCAACACTACCTTCACCCCAAGCTTCATTAATGTTTCGAGTCGTCTCTGCTGCACTGCGACCGAGTTTGAACTCATAAAAGAAAATTTGACGAAAATTCGTTTTTGATATCTAAAGTTGCAGTGCTAAAAATTGGCAAAAAAAACTAAATTTAAAAAAATATAAAAACTGGCTGAGTGACAGGAGAAAAGTGGAAAAAATACTTGGTGCACATCGCGCTGGTGGTTGGACGAGTCAGTAGACCACTACAAAGATTACTGGGAAGGAAGTAGTACCCATGAGCAAAGGACTCTACAAGGTAAAATTGCAGCACATTTTCACAGGTGTAGACCGTAATGTTATTAGTGGCAAAACCAATTGGAAGGACTGAGAAAATGTGGAGACGGATTCGTGACTCCCATATCTCTGAAGGTGACCATAATTTTCGATCCTGTTGGAGAATCGCGCAAATTTGAATGAATAAATACGACGATGATGATGACATCTAAAAAAAAGAAGAAAAGGTGGTCAACCTCTGCGCCAGATCGACATCGAATAGTAACGCGATTTATCAATTTATTGTTTTTCAGTGCTGGTTCGTTGGAATTGAGCAGATAAACATCGTTTGAAAAAACGTGAAATTTAGTACTACTTCAAAATTATCCTATGTTATAGGGAAACTTGTGGGCTCGTTTGGTGCAGTGATCGGAGGCGCCCGATGCAGCACTGGCTCGATACATCGGTAGGCCACAGCAAGTCATCGTAAAGGCCAGATATGCATTCAATAACCTCTAAACGATGCTTAATGAAATTGAATGCATGGCACATCCCTCAGGGATTGATCAAAGCCGACAGCTTTATCCTTTTTTTTATAGAGAAACTTGGCCGAATTCGGTCATTGGACCAATTGCAAAAAACGCTGCGACCAGGGAATAAAACTGATCAGGACGAATTCTAACGGAAAGCAGTAAACGCCTCATCAATTCAAAGCGACTGATGGCTACTTGAGGTGAAGACTTTGGAACAGTCCAGTGCTGCTTTTCTGAGACTTCAGAGAAAACTTACGAGTTTCTATTTGTTCAATCAGCAGTCGGCGTATGTACGAACAGTGAAAATCAGAGTTGTTCAGAAGAGAACTGAACATGAATCATACCATTCATATTGATTGGCGGCTTCAACACAATATAAAGAGGAGAAGAAATTCTGGCATTCGTAAGATATGAGAAGACTGCTTAGATCATCTGAGTGGAAAGTTGGTTTCAAAAAATGCGACATGACAAAACGTGTACTATCACGCGCTCATGGATTTTTTGTAAGCTATTAAATACTCGTGCTTGCACCATGGAAATATACTTGTCGAAGCAGCGCTGTTTCTCCGTAATTACTCGTCCAACTCTTTTCACTTGGACGCTAGATACATCAAGACGATCTCTGTACAAATACTTTTTAGTTCATCGTTCACTACAGAATCTTCTGCTTTAAAACCATGACGAACAACTTGGAAGAAGTTTTTAAATGCAGCATCTTAGCTAAAATGCTAAGAGATGTTAATTAAAGAAGAACTTATTTCATACGACGGTTACTGAAAAGCTTACGGTTAAATACGAGGTTTCTTATGTGTAGTGAAAATAACCGGTCAGGTTCACTGTTATGCGGTGGTCATCAAGTGAGTAGCCAATTAAGCAAGAATAGGTGTGTTCTTTTTTCTAAGGAAGATGATCCGACTATGAAACACTTCCTAGCGAAGCGGTCGAGGAGCGAATACCCTACAAGCACTAATTTGGTGAACACTGAGCAATAATTAGAAATTTACCTGAAGAAAGGTACCAATATGAGCTCCTAAACTTGGGTGCGAAAGCAAATGTATTTTCAACTCAATGAACTGAACTGAGATAGGTACGAATGTTGTCGCTTAAATTAACGGTTGCAGCGCTCAAAAATGAGACAGGAAACAGAAGAGCATCTAGATGAGGTCGATTCCTAATCTGGGCTCTATAAATCACTCCTGACCTACAGCAAAGTAGTTGATGACGGTCACCTCCGAACAAGATTTTGAGTGACATAGCAAGAGTAAGCGAAAGTGGTCCAAAGTGGACAGTACGAGAGGCGAGGCTATTGTGAAGGGTGGTGGAGAAAGTGAAAGCAATGAATGTTAACTAGCACCACCATTGGTGAAGCCATACAAAATCCTAAAGCTGTGTGATTTGGTGTCAAGTGCGATATATTCGGCAAGGGATTAGTTAGCATTGAGCAGAGCTCGTTCTAAATGGACTACCTGCTGCGATATTTCGAATGAAAGAGAGGCGAACCAATATGCTTTACTTGTCACTGGTTTGGCCAAGGTAACCGGCTGTCTTTTTGCAGACAAAGTATATTCCATCATGGCAGTAAGGGTTTATAAAGACGTCCGGCATAGCAGCGGTAACAAGAGATGAAAATAAAGAGCTCTACTTTCATCATTATCCAAAAACGTTTTTTTCCAATTCGTCACATGTATTACCTTTGTTATCTTGCTGACCGTCGAACGACTCGACCGGGGGTGAGAAAAGTCTTCATTGGTCCTATTCCTCGTGCTGAAGTAGCAAAGTGCGCATCATTCCCTCTTTGAACTTGCTGAGCATCATATTTTTCCTCCAAGATCTTTTTGAATGGAAGCATTGGTCCGATGCTCAGATTCCTTCTCTCGTTCACGTTACTCCTCCTAGCAGCTCACTCGTGGTTGTTTCTCTCCGTCGGTCCACAATCTTTGTGAACTAATACTTCATTGTAGCCTAAGTACATTGGCTGTATTAATCGTGCGTATTCGTCTCATTTCCAACTTACCGTACTTTCAGTTTAGCATATCGACCCTCACAGTTAGATACCGTCAACAATAACAAGGGTTACACATCAAAGCACTGAGATCAAGTTGAGATTCTGACAGTTCGTGACTTAGATATCTGATATTCTCAGCGGTTTTCGCATTTTATTACTCCCATAACTCGTGTATGATAATCCAGTGTCAAAGTTATTATAGTAGTGAGGCTCAAAAAGACTCAAAACAGCGTCTTTCTATAAACCTCTTTCTAAAT
Organism: Angiostrongylus costaricensis; assembly: GCA_900624975.1. Lineage (NCBI taxonomy): Eukaryota > Metazoa > Nematoda > Chromadorea > Rhabditida > Metastrongylidae > Angiostrongylus > Angiostrongylus costaricensis. The sequence goes on along the minus strand of UYYA01004181.1, from coordinate 137,730 downwards.
AATCGATATATATATTTATATACTCTTATGAACTGGTATTGTTGAGCTGATGCGAGGTCGGTATAAGTTGTCCTTGTTGTTGTCGTTAAACCCCACTCGAAATAGCACGGCTATGAGGAAGGTGAAGACGCCGAAACGTCAGCTATCGACTGACAACACCAACAACAACGAAACTTATATCAACCTCGCATCAGCTCAATAGGATAGTTTATAAGAACATATAAGCAAATATGTCGACTATTTATGCCGATATTTATAGAAAGTCGGTCTTTTGTGTTACCATACTGTTTATTCACAAAAGCGTACGCTTCAGGTGATTTCTCTTTCACTAAGAGCCTGGAAAGGTCAAGCTGACTATAACATGGCCAAATACCTTCATAACAACAGCAGAAAAACCGGTATATCTAAATTTCAATCGCCTTAGAAGCAAAATAGCTTCATCACATGGCACACCATTTCCTATAAGTCATTCACTGAGTATTCCACGTGAAGACCAGCCGCGCAGAGTTTAAATGGATGGGTTACACGTCTCTCTCTCTCTCTCATTAGAATATCTAATGAAGGGTAAAGGATAAAACTCTCAGTGTTAATCGATTTTTGATGGATGCTAAGCATCATTAGAGGTGAATGAATGCATATCTGGCCGATACAATAACTAGAGATGGTCTACCGATGTGTCGAGTCAGTGCCGCGCTTCTCTCAAACAGGTTTGGTAGCAATTTTCTGACCCAGAAGGAAGAGAAGGCTTGATGAGCCCACGGCGCGGGGTCGAACGCATGTGTATTGCAGGGTGTCTTTAACCACCTCAAAATATCTAATATCTGATGTCAAATCCGATACTACAATAACTTTCGAGGTGGAGCAGAGCTTTAAACAATAATGAGCCGAAGAAGACTTTTTACTCAAGGAAAAAATATGCATTATTAATTAATATTGCTTAATTAAATATGCGCTACCTAACTACTTCGGGCTGCTTGAATTTAGAGGACAACCTAGGTAATCTATATATCCCGATATTAGTTCTCGCCTTATCTAAAGGCATAACGTTCACCGCACAATAACGTTTCTTCAATATGTTAGTCGTAAAGGTTATGTAGACGAGCAGAAGTTGCTCGATTCACATCCATATAGGTAGATTTTTGTAAGTGCAAGTCGTAACGGCGGATACAGAGCTTGATCGAAAGATGGTGAGCTAATAGTTAAGCAAACAATTCAAAGGCTTACGGCAATTGAAGTATGTTTCCACCAAACAACAGCTGTGCAAATTGCTCGACTGTTTCGGCTTTTTTTTGTCGACGCCGATTCTTTGTGGATCTCGAGTGCATCTGGTCGAGATTATTGCGTTATAATGAGTGTAATGAGATGATAATTACGGTGGAGAGCGACTCGATCATCATTGGATGACTCTAGGATCGAACATGGCTATCGCCAAATCGTTCCGTCATCTTCTTGCCACACTCCGCTAACATCTCAAGAAAGGAAGTCGATGGAGGGAGTGACAAAATGAACTGCTCGCGATGAATGTCAAGTTAAGTAGTTCACATTTCGCGCCCAAGACTTCAAACCAGGTGTCGAGTCGAGTTACCGATTGCTTGTTTTAATAGCACTTGAGCGAAAAACCGTACACCAAACGGGAAACTTTGACTTATGGACGTTAGTAGCTTTTTATACTTTCGAACCTCCAGAAACAAAACCAGTTGCCCGAAACAAGAAGGGAAACGGTCACAAAACATGGAAGATGTAACTACACAAGCAAAATCCAAAAGAAACGCACCTTTTTTTGGAAGCACTGGTCATAAAACTACCTGCTTGTCCTCTACAATGTTATTCTTATGAGTTACGGGTGGATTATCTTTAAAATTGCCTATTTTCGTTGATAGATCTTTAGAAAAACTATAAATGATACATGAAAGTGTGCGCTTTGATCTATCGTCTTATTCAACATAGCAGCCTTCCTCATCTTCTTTGTCTAAACTTCAGTTGAATGTTAAATCTACTAGCAAGCTACATATTTCCTACGCCCCGTAGCTGCGACCCAGCCACTAGATTGTCCAGAATTTTAATCTTGTCATCTCCTTCGCCTAAACCTAAGAACTTCAATTAGTGACCACACTGGTTCTCATATTCATGTCATAATTTAATAGAATGACTATTTCGAGCATAACCATACTTTTCAAGAATTTCTATAGCTTTTGGTTTCTTGATTCCTTGTTCCTACTTAGATTAGCTTAATAAGCAATGACTACGGCTCGAGTAAAAAAGTCCAGCCTATTCTGACATATGACATTTCGAAAAAATTCGACAGAGTGGTTTCAATCACGGCTGCATTTCCTAGATTACGGTAAGCGCGACTGTGTTGAGAGAAGTAAAAACACTACACAAGGAAACCGTTCCTTTTTTCGTGATGAAAACTCGTTCAATTAGGCGCACAAATTGAATGGTCTTTTATGAACGACATTACGTGGTGTCGGACGAGAAGTAAGCTAAACCAAAATAAGGAGGAGTTCATGACACTTTCGTGGTTCGTAAGGTTTTTTAAAGACTAGATGAGGTGTTAGCTAAGGACGACAGGTAACCCGAACCAGCAGAATGGAGCTATGTGGTTAATTTCGTCTAGATCCGGCTCGAAAGGGAATGGTACATCCTCTACCTCAGAGTGTATTCCATAACTACCATGTAGTTAAGGAGTCCAATTTTTCTGCTTGTTGTATAGAAAAAAGTTGGAAATCAGTAACGCACTAGTCGAAACCTTGTTCGTTTGAGTTTCTAGATTACTCTGCACTAAAATAATTTTTTATGGCAGCTAGAAATGCTCTTCCCAAACTATTTCTGCTATAAAAGTTTGAGCCAAATACCTCCACGATTTACTGAAAAATATGTGCATCATATATAGTTGATACTGTTATCAATATATTAGAAGAGATAACGACTACAGATTATCGTTAGTGTTGTGTTTAAAACGTTAGACCGTGGAATATCTTGGTCTAATTGCAACCAACTAGGGACAAAAAATAGAGTAACGCTTATAGGAAACTGGAACACAAGCAATGACAAGCAGAGCAACCGAGTTGGTGAAAACAACGACATCATGAGGAATTTCTGTGAATCGAAAACACTGCAGAGTAACGTCGTTGAAGGATTTGGGTAGTTTTGCTGTTTTGCTTAGCTTCTGCAGGGCACACGTAATATTGGGTGGCTCGGTAATAAATGAACCTTTTAAAATACTTATTGCTTTAATGCACTTCTTCACCAGTAAAATATTCTTTGTATCGTATAGTGTTTTATATCATTAGAAAGCTATTTTTTATGCTTTTTTTTTAAACAATCTCTCCATATTTTGTCAAAAGCCAAACTTTTTTTTTAATTTTGAGCTTCGCAATTTTAGATGTCGAAAAAGAATTTTCGTGAAATTTTCTTTCATGAGTTCAAACTCGGTCGTAGTGCAAAAGAGACGGCTCGAAACAATAATGAAGCGTGGGGTGAAGGTAGTGTTGGTGAATCAACAATACGAACATGGTTCCGTAAATTCCGATCTGGTAAATTCGATCTCGAAGATGAGGAAGGCCGCTGATGTCCCGATGAACTTGACGACGACGAATTGAAGGCACTGGTGGAAGCAAATACACGAACAACTGCTCGACAGCGTGCAGAACAACTTGGCATAAGCACAGGAACAATTTCCACTCACTTGAACCCCACTTGAAAAAGACAAAAAAACTCGACAAGTGGGTGCTGCACGAATTAAACGATAATTTTAAAAAATTGGTATTTTAACTGCCGTCTTCTCCTATGCTGCGCAATAAAAGCCGCCCTCTTCTCAATCGAATTGTGACGTGCGACGAGAAGTGGATCCTGTACCAGCGACGTTCTCCTCAATGGCTGGATTGCGATCAGGCTTCACAGCACTTTCTAAAGCCGAAATTTAACCAAAAAAGGTTATGGCGACTGTTTGGTAGGCTACAGCCGAACTGACTCATCACAGTTTTTTGAATCTGGGAGAAGCGATTACGGCAGAGTGTTGCTAACAAATCGACAAAATGTTCCGTAAACTCCAACATTAACGGCCGGTATTAGTCAACAGAAAAGGACCAATCCTTCTCCACGAAAACGCCTTGCCTCACTTTGGGAACAAGTGCTGCAGAAGTTGAATGGATTAGGCTACGAAACTTTGTCCCATCCACCCTGTTCCTCAGACCTCTCGACGGTTCCATTCAATATCGTAGGTGTTTTTGAATGCATATTTGTCGTCTACAGTGCCTTGTAAAAGCCTGCCTATGTACCCAGTAAATATTTTTAAATGTTTTTACCTTCCCAGACAAGTTTGATGCCAAATTGCCAAGCCTAGAGTGCTGGGTGGCTCGGTTGGCACAGGTGCTGGGTGAATTCAACCACGTCGTTTATATCGGCGGGAATCTCTAAGCACTGTATTATAAGCCACCGTAGGTCATAACGATATGTTTCGAAATGCTTTTATAGAAAATCGAACAACTCAGTGTGACGCCTATTTCCCCTTCGGGCTCTCCGCTATACCTACATTAGATATGCTGACGAGGATATGCTGCCGATTAAGGTGAGGAGGCCTGGATTTGAACAGCACATTCTAAAAACGCTCAGCTGATTATGAAATGTATTCATTGAGATAGAAATCATTAGAAACTTTGAATTCCCAGTACAGTATATGCTTTTTTCTCATTTTACTACGACGACTTCTAATCTTTTGGAGCACAGCGTTTTCTAGCATTTTTTTGTCGACATTCGTATCTTGAGCGATAAGGCAGCAGTACATCCATGGTGTTCACAAACGCGCCAATGTTGTTGGCGAATGCTACATCATTCGTCTAAAAAATTTCAGGATATTTTATTGCGTTTGAGCTAAACATTCTTAAAAGAGAAATGGCACTTGAAAGAAAAAAGTGCTGCACAGCCTTCTATAAATCTGCTGAACGCTCAGGTTTTCAAACATTCTTGCTGTCAAAAAATGCCAGGTCCGTCAATATGTTAGTGATTTTATGTATCTCAGCCGCATTCATGAACGAAAGTCGTGTTGTATGTTGCACTGTGATCCTTTCGAAAAATGAATGCCGACGTGCTACGTATTGTGAACGACCTTTAAAATAGTGGAATACGAGATCTCACGATAAGCTAATATACGAGGATGTTCTGTGTACTTTCGTGGTAAGTCACTAGTAGTTATGAATATAGCACAAAAGGATGGAATATTAGAAAGGGAGAACGTGTGTGGTTTGTTTGTTCTATATTTTTCTCGTTATGCCTGGGAACTCTCTCATGGATGACAGCGCTGTCATCAGTTGGATAATGGAGACTGGTTTTCTGCGACTGTGTTAAAAGAAAACCCGCGCTTTTCCACCCATATCTAACAGAAGCCGCGCAAGAAAGAAACGGGAAAAAGCACTAGTGAGGAAAGATCCATTCAGTTTATCTACTGGTCTGACATAGCCACGACTTCTTCGATAAAAAGCTTAATCGCTGTAAAATTGGCTTTCTTTACTGGTTGAATACAGCACAGCATGACCAGTTTAGTTTCACGACAATTGTCTGACTAAAGAAGATTCCACTCAAAAGGATTGACTAGAATCAAGCAAATTTGGCGTTACTAAAAGGTGCATAATTAATACTGATGCGGATATTATTGCGTGAAGAGTAAGCAAGGCTGTGAAGTGATTTTGTCGTCGTTCATTTCGACCAAATTGCCCTCTACACACCATTATGGGGAACCACTCAAAACAAGTGAACGGGTTAATAATGTCGAATCGAATGAAGTGTGAGATTATTGGATGAATAAGATAGGGATCGCATCTAGCGACTCAGTCCTCGACTGTGGTTGTCTTAAATACTTCGAAATATAGCTGGTGTCCGTGCTTCATTTACTTGGAGTCATTGACATTAGTACTACGTTTCGTAAGGCTGACACCTTTCTCTAACGATATTTAACAAAATCATCTATAATTTGCATTTATGACAAACGGCTGACAGGCTGTCGCTCATGCATGGGTAAAATGCCCTTTCGCTCTTTCTTCTAGCAGTTTTATACAACACGGAGGAAGAATGATTGTATTACTTATTTCGAAAATAGAAATCTTAAGCTACAAGTTTTAAAAGACGAAGGTTTAAATTTTTTAACATTTTAAGAATTTTTTGCGGATGACGAAGTCGTCGAAATGTTAGCCGGATGAAGTTGTTTCTCAACTCGTGCTGGCTTATAAATAAAAATTTTAAACCCAAGGTGAGGTTAAACTAAAGAAACTCATTTTCAAAATTTAGAGAAGCAATTAATTGAACGCAACATAATGTCAAAATTATAGAATCATTCAAACGAGGAACTAAACCGGTTCGGCATTTTCTCCTAGATGAGGATTGACGCTGTCGAGCTGACAATTCAAAGAGGTCAGGAAAGGGTAGGCAAAGGTTTAACCCGGGCATGCTCGGGAATTCATTGATGGGTGAGAATAGGCCGACCAGGTGCGCTGTACAATTACCATCAAGTTCCATTAGCAAAGGTCAGCTGTGATTGCGTAAGCTGTCCTATCCACATAAGGCATTGGAAAACCCGCCAACAGTAAGTACCAGTTATCTTACTTCCCAAATTGGGCTTTCCTGATAAAGTAAAGCGTTCTTTTAAGTAAGTACCAATGGAAAGTTGATTACACTGATGTATAAACGCGCTACGAGAGAGCCCAAATTTGGCCCAAAGTGCTGGTGGCCTTTCCTTACTACATGGGAGAAAGAAATGGATGACAGTAAAAGCATATACGACAATAAGAGTTGCCATTTAGAGAAGCATATGAGAAAATATTTCTACGACAGATTTCCTATCTAAATAAGTCACCGGAAAACGCAAGACAGGTCTTATTATAGCCATTATTTACATTTGGATTACAATCTTTATATGTAACGACATTCCATTTTGAAACACCAATTACACGAACCGCCAGTGAATTCACTGACGGTCGTCGAGTAGAGGGAGAGGAAAATGAGGGTCAAGGAGAGCAATGCGTGCTCGGCCTCTCATCCCTTTGACACCTTGCGACCAGTCATTAAAGTGAATGAGAAACATTGTAGGTTACGACTTCGTTGCCAGCGTATACAGAGAGGGAAGTGATCTTAACCAGTAGATAGGTCAGACGGGATTTCGTGCTGAGAGACATGCAGGACTGCAGCGCACTGGAGTCATCAAGGACGACGTTTTGGCAAAAAATGACCTCCATTAGCCTAATGAAAGCATAATGAGCGCAATTGCAACTGTAATAATGGCATCTCTTTGGTTTGGTTTGGTATTTCCGATGTGCATTGAGCGCTTTCTAGCCGTATTTTTACACTGCCAATTTTCAACAGACTATGTAGCTATTCTCATAAATAAATGAATGAATGAATAGATTCTACAAGAGGTTCTTTTTGCTCTATCATTCATGAATAATTTTTAGCACTTACTTGGGTATTTGCGCCGCCCATTCTCACTGGTTGTCCGGGCCTCAGTATAATCCCCATTTTTTCGGAGTTTTACTCGCTTAGATATTGTGATTCCTTGGAGTCCCGAGATTAGCCAGGCCAAAGTCTTGGGCATGTCGTCACCACCATAGGCAGCCGCCGCAGTTGTGGATCTGAGATTGTGGAAGGAAATTTACCACCATGCGACTAGTTTGGTATCAGGACGGTGACGGATCTTAATATTGGTTTACTCTTATATTTATTTATATGATCTGATAAACTGATCTTCTTAAGCTGATGCGAGGTTAGTATAGGTCTTCGTTGTCGTTGTCGTTGTTGTTGGTCGATGGCTGACGTTTCGACGATTTCGCCTTCCTCAGAGCCTGAACGTATTTTGTATTAGAATGCCTTAATTATCCAGTAGAAAAAAAGGCTTAAGTATTAATGAAGACCAAACTTTTAAATAAATGGTGGGATAGGATGCTACGGTCAAATGTAGTTCTACGCCATATTGAACACAAAGGTACTCACCGTGATGTTACGAGTGGGACCAGCCCACACGTTGTTCACGTGGGGTCGCGAGCAAGACACACCCTGGGATTAAAATAACATTTTGAAATAGGGCGCCAGTATCACGCGTGATAGTGAGGCATTAGTCCTTCCGGTTCATCTTTGGATTTTTGAAATTTATCCAAATCGCCTCAAGAGTTTTGCGCGTTGATGTTTTCGATTCCTGCGCTAGGATCCACACATTCACTTCAAAATCATCGCCGTTGTGCTTTTGTGCCCTATACGGACCTAGAGAAGTGTTTTGACGAATTTTAGCTTTCACATCTAAACGTTCCTTTATGCGGACACAAAGTGGTCTACCCGTTACCCCAATATATTCCTCACCAGAGTGTTTAAAATTTACAAGAGGAAAACCAACCGAAAACTGGCTTCCATTCTTAAACATCCATATAAAGCTCTCAGAAAGTGGTTATATAACACAATGGCCAAGTAGTGAAAAAAAGTTTACTACCTTTCCTCTCATCCTTCACACATGAAAAAACACTTACCAAAAACATGTACCGTACGGCTAAAAATGTGTGCACAAGAGGAGAGGAAAGGAATCGCAAAACCTGGCGCGAAAAACAGCCATTTCCAATGGCTACGAAGTAGAAGCCACTCGGGTTAGGCAAAAAGGTAAGGTAGTTCTCCAAAATAATGTTTCGGACATAAGCAAGATTCCCTGTAAGCTACCTTCATATCAAACGAAGTAAGTCACGCCATTAAGAGATGCTTAAGAAAAAGTGGTCTTGAAAATTATGTAACGATTATTGACATCCCACCCAATACCCTACGCCGTCAGTTAGTTCGAAACCGTCTCTATGATCGTTTGTGCAGCTCAGAAAGCTGTATGATCTGTTCTAACGGGAGAGACGGGGATTGCAGGAGTTTAGGTATAATATACTTGATCCCATGTAACGCATGGGTCGAGGAATATATTGGAGAAACGGGTAGACTTTGTGTCCGCATAAAAGATCATCTAGATGGGAAAGTTAAAATCCGTCTTAACACTTTTCTAGGTACGCATAGGGTACAAAAGCACAACGGCGGTGAATATGAAGTGACTGTGCGGATCCTAGCGCAGGAATCGAAAACATCAACGCGCAAAACTCTTGAGGCGTTTTAGATAAATTTCAAAAATCCAAAGATGAACCGGAAAAACGAATGCCTCACTATCACGCGTGAACTGGCGCCCTATTTCAAAATGATATTTTAATCCCAGGGTGTGTCTTGCTCGCGACCCCACGTGAACAACGTGTGGACTAGTCCCACTCGTAACATCACGGTGAGTAGCCTTTCTGTTCAATATGGCGTAGAACTACATTTGACCGTAGCATCCTATTCCACCATCTATTTAAAAGTATGATCTTCATTAATACTTTGGTCTTTTTTTCACCGAATAATTAAAGTATTCTAATATAAAATACGTCCAGGCTCTGTGGAAGGCGAAATCGCCGAAACGTCAGCCATCGACCAACAACAATGGCAACGACAACGAAGACCTATACTAACCTCGCATCAGCTAAAGAAGATCAGTTTATCAGATCATATAAATAAATGTTTCAACTATCTGTGCCGAAGTTTATAGAAATTCGGTCTTTTTGGTTTACTCTTAGCTGAGCTTACTGGTGTAAACGTCGGACTCCTTCTCAACTTGGGAGAGCTTGCCAGGCGTTGAATCTTCCAGATGTACATTGCAGGCTGACACCTAGGACACCTCCCACCCACTGTGAAGCGGCAAGCCGTGGAGAAGAAAATTTAATAAATTACTGTAAAATCGATAACGACACGGAGTTTGACCCTAACAAATCCCTCAGCGATGCATCGTGCTTTCAACATTGTTAGGCAACGTGGATGTAACTGACTGAATATTTGACATATTTAGTGAAGTCTATCGATGGCTTTGTTAACTCCGTGTTCCCACCGCCAGAAAGTCTTTATCCAATATCCCAACTTCTTAGCATTAGAGGAATTATTTTGCTCAAGATACGATTTTCAACCAAGGATCATGTTTATACTACAGGGTAAGCTCAAACTACAATGTCGTGCAGCCCACAATTGTAAAATATTCTTTTGAAATTTCAACAAAAGCACTTTGGCTGCCAATATTGTCAAGACATTCAGAAACACTAATCTATCTTGCTGAACGAAATCCTGCATGTTTAATCGATTTGCTTTTCAATACAAAGTGAATTCTGGGATCCAGAAGCCTAACACTTCATCGTTGTGAGACAAGCGAATTTGAACACGGCGGTAAAGATCTATGGATAATGACAGTTTTATTGCAACTCATAAGCTTTACTATGAGCTGAAGACTCCACAATGGCTTACAGCCTTCTGCTCAGATGGTTCCTGGGTATCGGACGATATGCACTTTGTGTTTGACCAGGTACTTCCAAGCTAAGGCGCTTGGAGTCTTAGTTAGGAAACACAAACTAGGAGTGATATGTTAAGGAAGGGCGTAATAAGGCACCATTGGCCACACTTCCATCCAATAGGTTAGAAACTTGATACCAAGGGTGTGAAACACACTATGACCTCCCAATTAGTGGGGTTCGCTTGCCTTACACCTATAGTACTCGATACAGAGACATGGCAAATTTTTCGGTGCACACTAAGCACGAGACCTGAATATCTGTTTAAGGGTTGAGCTTATCAAATTGCACTCTATAATCTTCAACGAGTCAATTGCTAAAGACGATGAGTAACAAAGGATAAGGTGTTCTGCAGTGATCAATCCCTGAGATATGTGTTAGCTTGTTCAGAAATAAATGAGCGTTTTAAACTACATACAAAACTTTATTAAGGTAAACAAAATCTGTTCAAACTTGCATACTTTTGCCAACAAAAAATACGTTCATTTATTTCGGTTGCACAAAATTCTGGAGTTTTGGAAGCGATGAATTCGTTGAAGGCATTATTTGCGTCATCGTGTTTAGTGAAGCATTTCTCGCACGGGGAGTTGTCAAGGTGCTTGAAGAAGTCGTAGTCGATAGCCAAAAGGTCAATATAGCCGACGTGGGAAAGTTTCGTAACCCAGCTCGTTCAACTTCTGCGGCGCTGGTTCCGTAGAGTAAGGCCGGCCTTTGTAGTGAAGAGCAGCTCGGCGTTTTAGGAGTTTACGATGCACTTCGGCGATTTATTGGCAAGGCAATACTTCTCTGCTGTAATTGCTTCACTCAGATTCAAATAGCTGTGATGAACCAGATGAATCAGCCCGACTGAAGACCACTAAACAATCACCATAACCTAATTTTGCTGCAATTTCGGCTTTGGGAAGTGCTGTGGACCCTGATCGCAATTCAACCATTCAGCCGAACGTCGCTGATACAGAATCCACTTCTCGTGGCATGTCACAATTCGATCGAGAAAAAGGCCGCTTTTGTTGCGCTGAATAAGAGCAGACGTCACTTCAAAACGGCGACTTTTTTGATTATCGTTCAATTCGGCACTTACTCGCCGACTTTTTTTCTTTCATATGGAGTTCAAGTAAGTGGAAGTTGTTCGTTTGCTTACGCCAAGCTGTTCTGTAACCTCTCGAACAGTTGTGCGCGTGTCCGCTTCCACTAGTGCCTTCAATTCGTCGTCGCCGAATTCATCGGAACGTCAGCGGCCTTCCTCATCTTCGAGATCGAAATCACCAGATAGGAATTTCCGGAACCATGTTCGCATTGTTGATTCACCAACACTACCTTCACCACAAACTTCACTAATGTTTCGTGCCGTCTCTGCTGCACTACGACCGAGTTCAAACCTCATAAAAGGAAATTTGGCGGAAATTTCGTTTTTGACATCTCAAATTGCTAAACTCAAGATTAGTAAAAAAAAAAAAAAGAAAAAAGTTTAACTTTTCACAAAATGCAGAAACGTTGTTAAACAAAGCATAGAATTAGCTTTCTAATGATATAAAATATTATGAGATACAAAGAATATTTTATTGGTGAAAAATACATTGAAACGATAAATATTTTAAAACATTCATTTATTTCTGAACAACCTAACAACATTCATTCCATTACACCATCCCGGTGCTGATAGAATTCCTACAAGGCATATACATTTGCCCTCGAAGCGTAGTGATGTATTCCTTCGGCGTTTTTATTTCCGTAGACAAATCTCGTATTGGCCAGTTCGGAGGGATAGTGGCATCAAAGATCATAACTGGCTCAAGGCGTCCCACTGTTGCAAAAGACCATTTACGTACTATTGCTATGTATTATAACTATGTACTACCACAAATCAGTGAAAACTTGGTTTCAGATACTCCTACTGTGTGGTTAAATTATGACATAAAGTAAGTTTTTAAAAAATTTTACAGGTTAAAAATTAGGGTACCATAATAGCAATTTCGACAAATCTACTTCGACGATTTACAACCCGGCCGGCCGAATTTTTAAATGAGGTGTGGGTCAGGGAAGTGATAGCGAATGCACAGTGTAACCAACATCTGCTTCAACATTTCGCCTTGAGCAATTCGATGCTTGAGTGAGAAAGCAGCTAGTAGAGGTGCTTCTGCTTTTAACGACTACGATGATTTGGTGGCTTTGGTGAAATCAAATGCGCGAGCAGTTGTTGCCGAATTCAGTAGAAAAACTAGATGTAGGTATCTCAATTCTTCGGAGCATCCAAAGGAGATTAGAGACTCAAACGACCTCAGGAAAGCAGATGCTCAACGATTTGACGCGAAGTCCCACTGCCGGCGTGCTGCCATATTTCACGCAACCGACGCTAAAAAGGCCGAATTTACTGAGCTACGAAGGTTTTTTTTTGTCTACCACATCCGTCTGGCTCCTTATCAACTAATTACCAGTTGCCCAAACACGTCTACCTATCAGAGAGATGCCTTAAAAACTAATTGAACGCCGAAGCTGTCTTCAGCGACTTCATCGCGTCCAGAATTCCAAAGCTTTGTGCAGCCGGAACCGACGAATTTGTCTTTTGTGGATAAAAACTTGTAGATTTTATTAACACCTACGTGATTTAGTAGCTGGTTTTTTATTGACCGAGGATACTTTATTAGCTTAGTGTTCCACTAAGGTCGATACGACTCGGTACGACGACGACGACACCACATCGTGTGGTCGAATGACTGTGCATCACCTACTAGGATCATTGGTTCGGAAAAAGACGAATACGTCGAAACTATAGCCAAATAAGCCTTTTTTTATGCTCATATTGCTTAATAATCCAAGAAGGTAGAGATTTAATGAAATTTAATGAGTTTAATGAGATTTAATGAAAGTCGGTCGTGGCAGTTACTGCAAGATGTACCAGCAAGATACTTCCGACTTGTAAAAAAAGCGCTGTCACTGAGACAAAAGATCGTCTTAGCTCGACAGTCAATACACTTTCTCCGCCGCTGTCTAAAACATCAAGTCGTTCCGAACTTCATCAAACGAAGACGACTAAATGACGTATGCGGTCTACCAGAGGACAGTCACCGAGTACTGGACATCGAATTGCGGATACTACGCTCCTGTCTACGAAGCCGACAAAACCAGATGTTCGCCAAGTGGAAGAAGTGCGAGACGAAGGAAAACTTTTGTGCTCAATATTTGGAGGACCGCCTCTGGAGGAGAATAGTGGGCGGGTCAGTGTTGATTTGCAACTCTATTAGGTCTAATGCTAAAGTAGCTTTGCGAAGAAAATTCGAAGACCTTTTGAGTAAATCACATAACACAGCTTCAATAGCGCACAAAAATATCGCTAAAGAACATCAAACAGATCACAATAGGATAGTTAATGTGCAAGAAAATTCAAGGCTAACCGTGTTAGGAGGCATAACTCTCCCTGACGGTGCGCGCTCGTTATTAGAATTGGGGCCAAGTTTCTCACCATCTGAACCCATTTCTAAGATAACCTTGCGTAGGGTCGCATGTGGTTTACATGAGCTTCAAGATAGACTCCGCAAAAAAGCTAGAGATGAAGCGCTAAATAGGTGCAAACAACGTCAAGGGGAAGCCCTACCAATAGCACCATTTCCCCCAACGTTCTTTAGACAGCAAGTGCCCAATAATGAAGTTGATGTTAAATTTCGGATGTTTGCGAATGAAACTCTCAAAGTCCTTAATCACTATCGCGCGAAAAGATACATCTCAAACCTCACTCCAGTGCAAAAACGTGGTATGCGAGAGGTACGAGAGCTGATAAGGTTAAAAACCATAAGACTTTCCGTTAGTGATAAGGGTAAAGAGTTTGTCGTAATTCCTCATCAGTTAGATGTGGAGATAACGAAAAAGCATCTTGAAGATGCTTCGCTTTATCGCCCATCATCTGAGGAGGAATTCAAAAGTAAATACCGAAAACTAAACCACGAATAGGCCAAAATGGCAAGGGCTGCTGGTTTAAAACCATCAGTTATCTCTCAACTCAAAGTTGACTTACCAACATGCCCTGTCTTGTACTTACTTATAAAAATTCATAAGTTAGTATCCAGCGATGATCTTGCGTCTAACGATCCATCACTATTTAAGGTTAGACCTATCATTAGCTGCGTAGACGGGCCAACGGACAGGATAACATGGTTTTTAACTCTAATATTTAACCAGTTGTTGAAACACATTCCAGCCCATCTTACGAATACCCAGATGCACTCTTTTGGATCGTCTACGTACGGCGCAACCCGACAGCGCGCGACATCTCTACGTGACATACTTAGTGGAAACCTCATAGGAAGCGGTGAGTGTGCATAGCTCTGTTCAACGTGATTGAAATCTTGGTTTAGAGTTTCTTTGTTTGGTTATGGAGGCGTCTGGCCGAGTGGATTGCTGTCAACTTGACCTTTCCAGGCTCTGAGGAAGGCGAAATCCGCCAAAACGTCAGCTTAATCGTGAGCAAAGAACAATAACACCTCGCGTTTGCTCAAAAAAAATACGAACAAAATCACTTGATCAATGCCGAGGTTAATAGAAAGTCGGNAGAATGCCTTATTATCACGAGCGATATAGGGCAGTATATAAAGCTGCTTTTCTGATACGAGGGGCACATTATACTTCCATGTGATTTTTGTGCGGTTGGTCTCTACGTGACGTACTTAGTGGAAACCTCATAGGAAGCGGTGAGTGTGCAAAGCTGTGTTCAAAGTGATTGAAATCTTGGTTTAGAGTTTCTTTGTTTGGTTATGGAGGCGTCTGGCCGAGTGGATTGCTGTCAACTTGACCTTTCCAGGCTCTGAGGAAGGCGAAATCCGCCAAAACGTCAGCTTAATCGTGAGCAAAGAACAATAACACCTCGCGTTTGCTCAAAAAAAATACGAACAAAATCACTTGATCAATGCCGAGGTTAATAGAAAGTCGGTCGTGGGAGATAACATGAAAACCACAGATATATTCGGACAGTCAGAACGTCAAAGAAAAGAATAAGATTTACCGATCTTTGAGCGTTTCAGTCATCACACATTCCTCTGATGAGAATATCGCTGTACACGCTGGCGGTCGCATGCTTCTACTTCCTGTGTTGGACACCGTTCTGGATGGCTACCGTATTCGCTGTCTACCTTGAAAATGCAGGTAGATTCTTTCTTAAGAAATCATTGTTCGTATCGAAAATCCCCGCGGAGTCGGCAACGGATGACCGAACGAAAGTTCTCAGCTATTGCACGCTGTGGTTTTACACGTGATGTAATGAAATGTTGCCAAATGAGAAAATTATACGGTATGTTTGCATAGAGGATAGAGGGTCTGCAATCCTTCTCAACTTAATTTCAGAAAATTGCCATTTTGCTCAACAAAAATACGAAGAAAATTACTTAATGAAGTTTGTTCCAACTAAGATATCTAGATGTTATACCTTTTTATTTTTTGCCTACTATAATTTTGCGGCATGGTACGGCACGAAATACAACCACAACGTTGCTGAGATATTTGCAAAACTCAGGACCACAGGTGTCTATGGTGGGAAACGAACGCGCTATTGTCCTTTCCGGGGAGTAACGCGTTCACGACCACACCATGCGGATCCTTCGTTTCGCCTGTCTCTCAGCTATTTCTATCGATCTTTGCCACAGCAATCACCCGTCACCGGGATTGATCTTGGGAGCCCACATAGGCATTGAACCCAATTTAGCTGAGGCTGTAGTTGAAATCACAACGCTTTACTTTTTATTTTCTGTCTACCACAATTTTTGGGCAGTGCATTATGCGAAGTACAACCACAACGATGCTGAGATATTGTCCATATCAATCCCGTAGACAGGTGATTACTGATGGCACTGATCGATAGAATTATAGGAGCGACACGCTAAACTAAAACCCAAATGGTGTGGTGGTAAACACGTTAGCTCTCGGAAAGGGTAACAGCGCGTTCGTTCCCCACTGCTGACACCTGCGGTCCAGAGTTTTGCAAATATCTCAGCATCTTAACTCTTTTATTTACTGCCTTTTTCTTCTTAATGGCAGGTTATGTTTCGAATTATAACTCGTATGAAATGCTGAGATATTTGCAAAACTCCGGACCACAGGTGTATGCAGTGGAGATTCTATCGATCTTTTTGCCATCAGCAAGAACTAGCTGAGAGACATGCGAAGCGAAGGACCCGGATGGTGTAGTGGTGAAGTGCGCTGCTCCCCGGTAAGGACAACAGCGTGTGTTCGTTCTCCACCGCATACACCTGTGGTCCGGTGTTTTGCAAATATCTCAGCATTTCATACGAGTTATATCTCAGCATCGTTGTGGATGCTTAGTGAAGTCGGATGAATGGCACCATGGATTGATCAACGTGGAGAGCTCTATTCTCTTAATTTTTTAAATATTAATATAACGTATATACGTACGTATTACGCACACATTGTATATTTGGAATATATATTACGTATGTACTCTGTATGTGTAATATTTTTAGATGGTTCATTCAGCTGTACCTAGTACACTAATTCCGAGGACCGCTTTTCCATTGTCTTCGGCATAGATGAACAAGATAGTGCTTCACTGACAAACGAACAGGAGTTTCTCAATACAGAATTCATCTCACAAGGGCCAATGTTTTGAAGGACTTTGATTCTTTCACGGCCTGGAAAGGAGAGCGATGAGGAGAAAGCAGTGTCTTTTAATCATGCTCCACACATTTCCTAAGTTATGTGAGCTATGATCGGTTGACCTGCACCAATAAATGGAAAACACTAAAGAAGACGAATGATCTAGAAAACTGTTTCCAATGCGTTTGAGATTTAAGATTTAGGCTTTTCTGCTTAGGTTATAAAAATGGAATTGTCTAAGTGGAATGCCTATAAATTTGGCCTTTTCATAAATTTGGCTCACTTGGCTACAAACGTGCAAAACTCAATTAGACTCTAAACCTCAGGGCCACAAATCTAATGCAAATCGGTGGTCATGAATATAAAAGCGCTTGTACAATAAATTACCTCGAGGACATTACTGATGTCAACAACAGAAATGTTATCAGAAGCTCATAATACTTCGAATACCCAAAAAAGGCTGCAAAGAATTTATTCCACTAGTGTTTAATATCATTTTTCCTGGTTGCTCTTCGATTTTTCCCACCTCTCCTTCCTGTCTTCCACTTTCATTTCTAGAAACTCATCGATATCGGCAGTGTAATAAGCCAAGTCAGTGTGAACCTAAACAAAACATTTCATCTCCAGTTCAACTACCGCAAACCTTTTGTCAAAGTTTTCCACATGTGAACGGTGGCATTTTATGCTGAAGTCGTACGCCAATGGAGCATCCAATAACCTGCCTTCCAGTGATTTTTGGACAGATGATGTTTTCTCATTGAATATTCTACCATGAACATCGAAAAGGTTTATATTATCAAGATTTTTTAGCACAAAATCTTTTCTAGTCGCAGGACCTATGTTCATTCTTAGTCCTTTACTGGGATCGATTTTTCATCGGGCTATCAGTAACCCAGCGTACCTGTAGTACTGAAATAGCGTCGCAGTTTTGAAGAACACCATAAAGAATAAGTCACAGAGGCCCTGTTGAACCAGGGCATAGAATCGAACAAACGATCACTTGTTGGCCGCAGGCCACTTCTAACTACAGTGCTGTACACGTTCGTGGCGTTGTGCACCGTAAGCCAGTTAAAAATGAAAAGCGCTTTTCTGAGGGATGTAACCGTTTTGTACGAAAAACGAAGTGCACTTCCATCACAAAGGGATGGTTTGCCCAAGAGAGAGGTCTTGCTCAGAGGAAGCAATTTTACGCAATTAGATTATGTGAAATGTTGAGATTTCCATTGTCGTCCGTGTTTTACTTAGAAACCACAAAGTAACTCTCGTTATTTGCAAACGAGCACATAATCACTGTGATGCGATTGTAGCCATCCAATTAAAACTTTTCATGGCTTGGAGTGATTATTTCTGCCATCGAATTATCTTAGTTTTGTTTAAACCACTGGCATCAAGGAACAGACACCTGTGGAGCTGCTTAAAATCCTTGGCGAACAATTCTACTACGATGAGGACTTCGCCATATGACTTCGATTGTCGTAACAACTTGATTATTAGCTTTCATAGAGCTTAGCCTTCACTCGGATAAATTTTCATAGTAGTATGCTAAGATTTTCGAAAACGATTCTTGCAATCACGCAAACAAACTTCTTTGGCAGTGATTATAATTTCACTAATGCCTAGACTGTGCCGTCATACAGAATTAATTTCATTCCTATTCCGGGTGACTTCAACTTAGATATGCTTTATGTGAGAACTGAACCTAACAAATAAATAGAAAAGACGATTGGTGTATAAGTACCTATACCTGTGCCCCTGCACGAGATCCCATGGCCAGGTCGGTGCAAGACGTTCCGAACGAGACAAGACCTACGAGGTAGTGCCTTCCCTCCAACGAAGTCGTAACTCCGCCTCCACTGTCGCCCTTAATTAATAGATTGCACATTTGTTGACGAAAATTTATGACGACGTAAAAGATTAAGAAGAAGATTCAATCTCGAACGTGTTACTCTCGATTTTACAAGCTGTTCGTGAGTCATCTCTGTCCGTATTGAAAAGAACAGTTGAAGAGTTCTGACGATGTGAGAAAATAGATAAACTTGTTTTACTTTTAAAGCTTCAACTGAGCCTGTGAGAGACATGTTATTAGAACTTGTTAAACATTCTTCGAAAAAAAGACGAAAGGGATGGAGTATGTTGTTCCTACGTGAGGGTAGCTTTCTTCGTATAGATTACAGTATACAACAGGTCCCTTTATGTGGAAACAGCAACATGTTCAAGTGAAATTAAGAGTTGCTTAGTTCCACGAAATTACCTTTTTCGTCAGAATCTTCATTAATACCCAAAACTTCTTATGCGGTCCGTGTTAACCCATATATATTAATGCAATACGTAAATCGTGCGTCTTTGCGATTCCAAAACAATTGTGTGGGCTCCAGAACAACTTTCTTTTGGTTGCTAGATTTTTTGTCTGCAACGATTTCTTGCTATAAAATTTCGAAACCCATGGTAAGGCTTTTCCGAGAGCCTATAATTTAATTAAGAAAATCCTCTTGCGACTAGTACTAGCGCTATCCTATGGCGAAGGTTCTTGCATTGCAACTGCGAAAAAAAATTTTATACATTGTTTAATCCTGAGTGCGGATGTCTTCAGTGGTTTGAGCTACTAGAACTGCAATGGTTGAAATCTTTAATGTTCTGAAAACCGAAATGATTAAACTTTTCTTCATGATTATTTTAGCATACGGTGACAAGCAAATGATCATGGGAGTCGAAACACGATGCAGAAATTCGTCTTGGATCAAGGTCGCTCACATCGAGAAGATGGTTTCTACGTCTCTTAAAAGTGAGCGTCCATCAACGAAAAGATGGCTTGTCATACACTTTTTTGTAATCTTCAACGTCATCTTTTTGTCATCAACAGACGCATATGGCGCCTGCTTGAGAACCTAGGGAACAGTCAGTCTTTCGATCAGATATCGCAGAGATCGACTAAACCTATGAAACTATGATAACATAACGGCTGGGCAAGAATTAAGATTACCTAAGTTAAAATTTATCAAAATTGTTATAGTACTATAGCAGAAAAGACATCTCCATGATAACGTTCATCAGTTGTGAGTCGGCGTGTGGAACTCCTTAGCTAGTGACAAGCTCCATTCAAAAGAATTAGACAAAATTTAACCGCTTTGTGACACTTTAGTTGCTTGCTCATTACACTGTTCTATTTAAAAGAATCATTTGATGACACAAGTTTGTAAGTCCAACCAGAATGAATTACACAAAGTCTTGGAAATAACAAAAAACCTCTAGGAAAAACTGTCATGGTGGTTAGTCAGAGGGAGCATGGGATGGTCGTGGAAAGTGTGGGTTTTCTGGATTTGACTTACATGACAAACATTACGTTCCGCCCGTTCAAACGTGCAGAATGTGTCGGGTTTCCGAGAATCCAAGTTCTCGTCGCATTCCGCGTCAGTCATTTTCACACCTAAATGATTTTGAGTGGCTGTTGAATTCTAAGAGAGTCCCGCTATAAAATTTACTAACTGCTCGTCATAAATTGGCCGATAAAGCGACCAGTATGTAAAGTGTTTGTACCAGTGCAGCCCTCCAGCATCTCGAGTTGCTTGGTGGCGACAATCACAACATGTGAAGGGTCTTTTGGAGGTGTATCAGAGGTATAAGATTAGACAAAATGCTTACGTCGTTAACGTAGTGGATTCAAGAAAAGATCTCCTTATCCCTGATATATCAGGCCGACTCATACACTCCGTATACACTCATCATTCGTTTGTCACACATCTGTAAGTCTGCGCTCTTAAATGGACGCGGGCTGCATTGGGTTCATCCATTTGTCACACGTGCAATGATTCCAGGAGGAAGTCATAAAAGGCAGGCTGTTTGAGACCATCTCCGGTAAACAAAGAGTAGTATCCCATTATGCAACCAACACAAACTCGGAAAACAGAGATTTTAAGTGAAAACTTTTCACTAAAATGGTAGGAATAAAAGGTTTGGTGAAAAAAGTTTAAGGTTTTTTCATCGGTTGAGGGATTAGCTACGACCGAAGGAACAACTTTGGTGTGCAAGTAAAAGACCCTGCTGATGGGTACTCGACTTTCAGCTGGTTAACAACAGATTCTGTCCACAGTGTGACTCCCGAAACAGATTTTTCGAGGAATATGTGACATCGGTGAACATGCATGCCAGTGTCTTAGACAAGGACAAGACCTCGAACGGATTTCGTTTACCAACTCAGAAAATTTCTCCTAACGGTGTACCGCCTCACCGTGGCTGGGAGGTGCTACTGGGTGTCGGACTGCGATATACAGCGAAGCAATTCGTCTACCTGGCAGCGTCTCCCAAGCTGAGAAGGAGTCCGGCGTTTCCATCAGGAAACCTAGCTAAGAGGAAACCAATACCAGGATCCACCAACGTTCTGGCACCAAAGCCCCATGGTGGCGAATCTTGCTCTGATCCACAAAGGGATGCGACTGCCTGTGGTGGTGAAGACCTAGGGCAGACTTTGGTCATGGTGACCTCGGGATTCCAGGGAATGACAACGACTTAACCAGCAAATCCCAGAAAAATGCTGAATTATGCTGAGGCTCGCACAACCAGTGAGGACGGACCGTTGAATTATCAAGTATCAACTAAGTAACTCAGAGGAATAAGTGTGTTCACTGACATACCTATATCGACTTTTTGAAGAAACGGTGTTGCAGCATCAGCAAAGTCATTCAACGCTAAAGACAAGATTCATAACAAAATATATTCGTCACAGTTTATTTTAAAATAACTAGTGGCTTGAAGCAATTAAATAAGATTCCTGTTTGCTACCAAAAGCTTTCTACCTATACCCACATGGAATCGAAAGTTGATAGGAACGTTGGGAACTCATCGCTTACGATCAGATCCATATCCAGATGAGAACAATCTGGCAGTGGAATCATAGAGTTCGTCGGTGTCGTGGAGATGTGGTAGACAAATGTGATGAATGTCGTCGGAAACCGATTCGGCTAATTTCAAAAGAGCAATGTCTTTAGTTCCAGAACAACTGCTCACGAAGAACGGCGTGTAGAAAGCGCTGAAAAATTTCTTTCATGGTGAATCGCCATCTGTTTCTGCCTTACGTCTTCTTTCTCTTTGAAGAACCAATTTTCTTTTGATACTGAGCAAAATTTCCACATTGAAGCTAATGAATGCCGCGCCACATTTTGCCTTTTAACTATAGTAGATTAACAGAGAAGCGTTTTTAAACTGCCTTATATTTACTGCGAGCTTCTGGGAGACGAGAATTTTTATAATTTTTATTTATAGGTCAACCAGTGGTGGAGCGGATATGAATCGAATTGCAGACCAGCTCTTCTCGTGCTAAGTGCTCGGCACCCGAAGGAATCCTTTTGTGATCAGTCGACCTCTTTCTTAAAGCATCTTTGCAATTTCTTGTCTTTGTTGATGCCTTGTTTTTTGCAAACGGCTCTGCTAGCAACCCGTCGACCCCGTGGTTTCCACAGTATTACGGATAGAGCTACCGTCGCGCAGCTGAAATAGCGCCCACTACATCGCACCGTTCCGTCCGCAAAAGGTGAAATACGAGACAGCATTTCGAAATTTCTTCAATCTGAGGTAGAATAAACATTAAACACTTTAGATAGAACAGAGCAAGTAAATAAAGTACTGATGCTCATTCGAAAGGCCCACCTTTCTATACTGATCCACTTGCCCAACTCTGCCTCACTACATCCGTGTTCTTCATCAACTCGCCGACAGATTCCTCCTACTGACACCTTCATTATGTTCAGTGCTTCCTCTATTTCATACATGTCGTCAGTACTATAATGCGACCACAATTGCTTTACTTACAAACCATTTCGTTTTTTAGGTTTTTATCTTGCAAAACAAATGGTTCTGTGAATCTGCAAGATTACTGGATAATTAGTAAGTAATTTCAACGTGAACCTCTAAAATGACATATTTCAGATGAAACAAATGCAATCTTTTAATAAAAGTAAAAACGCACTGAAATCTACATATCTTTGTCAATAAGAGAGCAAGCAAGTCTCACTACTGCCGTAGCACGAAACTCTGGGGTTCTGGAAGCAATGGAGTTGTTAAAGCCGGTTTATGCTTAGGTTTGGTTTCTGTGCAGTTCTCGCATAGGAAGGAAATGATCAAGGTCTTGGTGAAATGATCGGTAGGCAACAGCCTGGTTCATACTGTAGATGGGACAGGAATTCGTAGCCAAGCTCGCTCAACTTCTGTACCATCGGTAGTGCGAAGTATAACTGCGTGTTGTCGTGAAGAACGACTGGTGACCTTTGGTTGACCAAAGAGAGGCGCAGCACTTGAAAATTCCTGCTCATATCGTTGGCTAGGTAGACATACTTCTCATTCATAATCGTTTAGCCTAGAATCAGAGAGCTATGGTGGATTGAACTAACAGCAAACCATCAAACGCTCGGCATGAACTTCTGTTGGTGCGATTTCGGCTCCAGAAAACGTCTCCAAAACTTTCCCTTTCTTCAATGTCGAATTCGCCACGACGGAATTTCCCAAGCCAATGTGCCGTCGTTAACACACTTTTTGCGCCATGCTTACTTAGTCAATTTCTCGAGCCGTGTGCACTGCGTATTTTTGAGTTACGAAACGTAGAAGTAAGTTCGCCGAAATTGCTGTTCTGGTATCTTTTACTCTGAACTCCAAGATTTTTCAAAAAGTGACTTATATTATTCTTCAATTACACGGTGCGCACGTGCACAAGTTTAGCAACAATAAAAAAGGATAAAACTCTCGGCGTTGATCACGCTGAAGGATGCGACATGTATTCGACTTCATTAAACATAGTTTGAAGGTTATTGAATGCATATCTGGTCTTTACAATGACTCGCAGTACCGTATACCGAGCCAGTGCTGCTATCTTTCCAGAAAAGTCTGGTACCAATTTTCCGACCCCGGAGGGATGGAAAGCTTAGTGGTCCGTGGGCGCGGGGATGGACTGTGTGTATTGCAGGGCGCCTCCGACCACTGCGCTACATGCGTCCATGCGTTAATATATAATAGTATCGTATTTGAAAGAAATATTATTTCTAAAGCTTGTGCGATAAGATTGAGCTGCAAATTGTGATTCATTTTCAAAATAACTTAATATTTCATCGAATCTTTAGGAGTGCTCCTTCATCGGTTTCACGTTGGCGAAAGATCGAGAACTAAGAAGCATTAGAAAAGTATCGGAGTAATAAATTGATTAAGACTTTAAGTGGCTGAAATTCGGAGTAAGAACAGGATAGGGAGCTGAATATCGATGGAGAAGTGGACTGACTTCGCGCTCAAGCAATTATTACAGTCAGCCTTCATTACCTTATTGGTCCGACGCCCAGACGATTCACTTCATGTCCGCGTATGACCAAGAATTGGTTTAAAGCTTTTAAAAATTCGCTTTGAAGTAGTGAATAAAGCTAACGTGCACTCTGCCTTGTCTGTGTTCTTCCAGAAGCAGTGAGCAGCCGTGATCACGTGGCGCTTGCTGATTAGAGTCCCACCGCACACTTTTCCTGGAATTATTTCGAAACTGCTTATACTATTTAGAATCCGTCTTAAATTGATCTTAATCTTCAAGATGCAAAAACAATGGCTGTCTGGCGTTAAACTTTGTAACACGAAGCTAAGCTTTATGATGCAACGAGCAACGCTTTCGGCATTGGTCAATTCATGTGGAATGCACTCAACTCTATCAGGCATCATAAAGATGATTGATCTCATATCTGGCGTATATACTGCCCTACAGTAGCTTATCAATATATTGTCAGCGGTTCTATCTTTGTAGATAGGTTTGGTACCATATGGGAATGAGGGAAATACGGTTAATCATTAGCGGCGGGATAGAATCAATGTCACTTGTTAGTCTGAATCAATCCCATCGAGCTATCGAACAACTGCAACAGAAGCAACAACAACAACGACTACTACTACTACTACTACTACTACTACTACTACTACTACTACTACTACTACTACTACTACGAATACAAATACTACTAAACGAAATTTCAACGGTGGAGTATGTGTCCAAATATGGCAAACAGAAAGGTCCAATGCACTCTCACGGCATCTCCGAACCACACTCATTTTATAAGTAGACTGCATTCCATTCAAACTGAACTGCACATACGATTTCTACCGCTTGAAAACTCTTGCAAAAGCTGTTGAAAGACGTGACCCGGATGGTGTGGTGGTGAAGTGCGCTGCTCCCCGGTAAGGACAATGTTCGTTTCCCACTGCATACACCTGTGGTCCGGAATTTCGCAAATATCTCAGCATTTCATACGAGTTATATTTCGCAACATACTCTGCCATTAAGAAGAAAAAGGCAATAAATAAAAGGGTTAAGATGTTGAAAGAAGCTCCACTGCGAGAAAAGTACTCTTGGGCTGTATTTTGAATCACTAGTTCTACTCGAGCATCGATGTTGAATATTTGTACAGGTAACTTGTAGGGATCATCTGGAGTACATTTAGGGATTCTTCACCAGCAAGATGTCGGTTGGGCTACTCACTGGACCCATCAACTCTCTAACCTCCGCGGAATCAGAACAGTAGTACGACTCTTTTGAGATCACTTGACTCCGCAGACTCACAACGTCTGGCTACTTCCTATGAGAAAAATCTGGGAACGCCCTAGCGCGGCCATTTCAAGATTACAGCGGTATTTGAGTCCACTGATGCTCAACGGCACTCAACATTCTGTGAGCAGAAATCCTTAAGCAATAATTGCACGTGCATATGAAATCCAAAGGAAAATATGCGCTAGTGTAGATAGAAAATCTATGCTCGCTTTCATGAAAATGTTTACGCAGGTAAAGAAGACAGGTGTGCATCCGGGATAACTTAAGCATCTTAACCTTTAATTCGATCCCACCCATGCCTGTATGAAATTACATTACGCAGCCGCCTTCGATCGACTATTTGAACTCAAACCTCTTCGAATGGAGCGTCAATTACACTTTGGCCTAATCGGCTGCGAAACTCCACGCCCTTGTCACGCTCCAGCCTGCTCATATTCTTCTTAGCTGGTATGAGCTAATTTTCCGATATCACTTAAGCACTACGTTGCAGAAGGACGTTCAATGTTGTTGATGCTCTTTTTTACTCACTGTTTCATCTTCGAGAATTCATAGTGTCACTAAACGAATTGTTTATAGATACAAAGGTTAGTCTCGCTATGCCATTATTGTTTCCTCAATGTCGTTCATACAAAGGTTTAAGTTAAGTGCTTGGGAAAACCGCGTAACACTGCGCAGATGCTCATAATCACGCTGACGGGTGATTGCTGATGGCAGAGATCGACAGAGCAAGCTGAGAGACAGGCGAAACGAAGGATCCGCATGATGTGGTGGTGAACGCGTCACTCCCCGGAAAGGACAATAGCGCGTTCGTTCTCGACCGAAGACACCTGCGGTCCGGAGTTTTTGAAATATCTCAGCATCGTTGTGGTTATTTCACAAATAATACCCTGCCGTGAAAACTAGTAGAAGGCAGTAAATAAAAAGTCGATATGCGCAGATATTTTAAAAAAGCCATTCTGGAGTGTGTATAAAATATGCAAACAAATGGAGACGAGGTAATTTTTAAAGACACAGCGAATTGGTAAAAGAGACTACTCCAATCCTACCGTCGTTTGTTTGAATCAGAACACTCCACGGCATCTCGCCCATCAGTACTCTTTCTCCACCCATCACCTAAAGAAAAAAAATGACAACAAAGTTGAGGTAAGTGCTTCCTCTTTTGCGGAACGAGGTGAAGGGCAAATTGTGCGAAATGCGTGGAACTCAATATAGTTCTCTACGCCTTATCTTGTAACAGAATGAATTTTGCACCACTTTTTATAGGTTTCGCTTCTATTGCAATGTGAAATGTTCATTATTTAAGGTGCTCCGCTTCTAATGGGTGGCATGCTTGAAAGATTTTTTGCTCCTACGTGCTAATCACACATAATGATGATAAGATATTTGCAAAGCTCCTGCTCGCAGGTGTCTGCGGTGAAGAACGAACGCGCTATTACACTTTCCGAGGCCGATGCGCTCACCACCACACCATGCGGGTTCTTCGTTTCGCCTGTATCTCAGATAGTTCTACCGATCAGTGCCATCAGCAATCACCCGTCAACAAGATTAATCTCGGAAGCCCAAGTTGGAATTGAACCTAGTTATACTAAGGCTGTAGTTGAAACCACAATGTTAACTCTTTAGGGTAATAGTGCTTTCGTTCCTCACCGCAGGCACCTGCGATTCGGAGTTTTGCAAATATCTCAGCATCATTGTGAATCTATTTCGCATCATACCCTGCGTTAAAAATTGCAAAAAAAGGATAAAGCTCTCAGTGTTGATTATTCCTTGAGGGATGCGCTATGCATTCGACTTCATTAATTATCGTTGGAGGTGGTTGAATGCGTATCTGGCCTTTATAATGACCCACGGTGGCCTACCTATTGTCGAGCCAGTCCTGCTATTATTTTAGACAAGTCGGGTACCAAGTCGCCGACTCCGAAGGGATGGAAGGCTTGGTCTGCCATGAGCATGGGGATTGATTCCACGTACGTGTCGCAACGGCGCCTCCAACCACTACACCTCACGCGCCTTGTTAAAGTTAAGCAGGCAGAAAATAGAAAGTTAACATTGTAACAACGCATAATTTCCATTATTGCTGACTAAGCCATGAATCAACTTCTGGGGAGACTTCTACCAACGCACAAAAAATTGCTACACCTGTGGCCACTCCTTAAGAACAATTTAAATAGTTTGATTCTGTGCTTGTCCTTCTCACTTCATCAATGTATTGGCGAAGCGACTCTACTTCTAATCTATACATGGATCTGCATATTCTGCTGCTATTCTTTTTGATAAGCTCGATTAGTAGGGCAATCTGGTAGAAGCCGTCATATCCGTAGTCCATTGAGTTGTTTTGACTTTCAAATCTACCTCTTTTCATAACAGGTGCTCAAACAAGATTGTATGCAAGGGCGGAGCTAGAACTCTAGTAATTCCTAAATTGTGGTAGTCTATCCCTATCTTAAAGCGAAGATCAATGTGCTTTTTGTCTCGTACACTTTTCATTTTTAATGACTCTATGCTTCATGTCCGTTAGTTCCATTAACAGTTCCTTCAAAAATTTCAGGCACAAATAACTGATAGATATATGCTCGTTCTGTGAACAGAAGCAAAAGCACACTATCCGCCTACACAGTAATAGAAGGTTAATTGTTTGTGAAGCAACTCTCGGTTAAACCGTTAGTCACTAATTTCATCACAGTCATCATCACCATCACAGTACTCGTCTTCCCATTCATTATATTCAGATTCTTTGGAGGAAACTGCTTGAGGTTTCACACTGTCCTCTAGGTTTCCAGGTTTAAAGAAAAATTAGTTTCGTAAGTCTAAAATTCTTCACCAACTTCCAGTAGTTATCGAAAGAAGTTCTACCTATTGTGAAAAAAACTGGTATTTTTCGTCACGTTCTACGTTAACACAAATGTAGACGTCGTCTCGCAGCCCTATACATTTGAATGCAAAGCCTTACATGTCGATCAGGGCAAAGGCTTAGGTGAGAGGGCTCAAAAATGAGTCGAAATTCACAAAATCGTTCAGCAGTATTGGAGATTGTTTGCATATATTAAGGTAGTGGTGTATAGACTTTCACTCCACGCAATGAACAATAGAAAAGAGCGATAACGAGTTCAGAGAGCAAACGGACCACTGTGCTCAAATCGTCTGAATCATCTTAGCGCAACCGCCGTTGGCGAGAGATGTTAGCACTCTGGCCCGAATAGACAAGCCGGTTTAAAGATGGACCAGCAAACGAGCTCTCTTATACAGTCAACTACTTTGTGGGAAATAAAAAAGGCCACATCAATGAGTGTTTATCTTTGAACCCTTAAAATTTTATTTCCAGCTTCATGGAGGAATGAATTTTGAGTCAAAAAAGCACTGCTCCTCTAACTGTTTTCCACTAGCTCATAGATTGAATGTACAAAACTAATCACGGGCTATAGGTGCTAGTACAGTGGCACTAAGAGTACCTCGCAGCTTGCATTCAAGCCTCTCAAATCTTTCAGACAGCTGAAGTCTTTTTGAGCCCTACCTTCCGTCGCATTGGATCATTTTCATTGTTCTCCTCGGTATCCTCTTCCATGCCACCGTTGCTTGATTCCACGTAGTCATATTCATAATCGCTATTTTCCGCTATAATTTTTTCTGGTGTTGAGGAATTACCCTCCGATAGAGCTTCTCTACAAAGAATTGCTTATGACACAAACACATGCAGGACTATGAAAAAATTGCGTAGAGAAAATTAGCATAATGGGCCAAATGTACTGCAAATTAGTTATTCGGTTTAAACTAATCCCTTTCAAAGATTTACCTTTTCATTGTGACTAACAGGTGTTTTTGAATGTTGGACTCTGATGTAAAGCGGGAGTTCAGCTCTAGGGCAGGGTCTCCTGATCTGAGATGGAACCCACGGTCTCAAACCGGAAAACCGGCTAAGAGTAAACGAATACTAGGATTCACCACCGTCCTGGTATCAGAGTAATCATGTAGTAGAAAATCTCACACTGATACAACCTAGAAACCCCAGTGTGCCATATTACCTAAACTAACTAATCTTTAGCCTTTGTGCACCTCGCACTGGGTGCTCCCGCCTATACGTCGATCATTCAGACAACCTGTGAGAGATGAACAAACCTCGGGTCGCACAACACGTCATTGGAACATCTAATCCCATCCTATAGATTCGATGTTAGAGACTTCAATGGTACGTTAAAATCAGCTAACGAGAAAAGTACAGGTTAGCTAGATTTGAAATAAGAAAACGAAAAGAGAATTGAAGCCGTCATATAAGACTTCCGTCCGCAGCAGGACTCTTCTATAGAAGTTGATTTCTTCGAGAGCGGAAGAAATCGCCGATGGACATGGGAGTCTCCTATCGACGCGACTCACGCGGAGATCGTATCATATTCTTACCAATAGAAAATAATGTCTCGTTGACACCTCAGCGGTCCACAGATTCTATACAGCATTTAATCACCGCCTTCTCCTTGTGAATACCGGCCACAAAATCGTCAAAGCTGTATGCTGCCGTTCTTCATTCGATAGTGAAGTCACTCGATTGGAACGAGAACGGCATGCGTATTAGTGAAAAATTCTACCAAATCCTTGTTCGCAGATAACATCGTAATTTTCCGAGCACTACTGAAGCTGAGATCATGGTCAATGAACTCAACTAAGCTGGAAAAAAATTGGATGCGTATAACTAGGACGAAGAGTCAGCTAATGAACAACCTATCGTGCACAGGCGAACAAATTAAGCTGGACGGTTTTCATTCCAGAGACCAGCTTGTACGTGTAGCAAAAGCGTTCAACGATCATGGAGAACAACATTAAAGAGGAACTAGACAGAAAAAGGAGAGCGGCAAAGGCAGCATACAGGCCTCCCAAAGAAGCCACAGATCGGCCATTGGACTCAAAACTCTTCGCTGGTGTTTTCGATTAAACTCTCCTCCCAGCGCTTTGTAATAAAGCAGAGAGGCGGGTTGAAACGGCAACCACATTAAGGATATTCCGCACTACGCACGGAGCACTTGAACGATATCTTCTAAAATTTAGTCGACACTCACAGCGTCTAACCAGAATGGAACGCTTAGATCTTCGGAACCTATACCATCTTCGGGATCCAGGAAAACACAAATCCATAACGAAACATAGGTGGTTCGGTTACATATTAAGAATAACAAAAGACGTACGAAAAGAACTGTAGAGTGCAGTTCAAGATAATGCAGGCGTCCTTATGGGATATGACCCGAGCGGTGCACGGATGTATTCGTGGTTACGCCATCGCCAACGCCAACCATCTGATTTAAAGATGGAAACGATTTTAAAACTATAGAATGGCGTTCATGGTACGTCATCTCATCTGTGGTTAGTAGTGCACTCGGATATCGATTTGGGATGCACAAGGTGGATTGATCCCTTCAGCAGCACCAGCAACCCGACCTGTTCTTTCGATAGTACTCGTCAACCTAGCATAAACTCGACGTTTGCCAGAATTTGCTTTCCTAGGAAAAGCGTGAGCGCGGTCACCTGGCAACTCCACAAAACAATATCTTATTTGGCTTTCTAAAGTGTTAGAGTTTTCATGATTCATAAAACTTACCAGTAGAGCACCCAACTAATCAGGAACTGTAATTAAACTTTGAAACCTTGAAAGACTTCCTGATTAAAAGGATTCAACAAAATAAATATCTGGACTGCAGAAATTAGCTTTTTCGGAAATGTCCGTTTTTAAGAAAATATAAATATTATCGGCAAGGGATCGATAATTGGATGCCCGAGGTTATATAGTTCTTTATAGGAGGCCCAAGTTTCTGCATACAGCGCATATTTTCGCTACTTTTGTGCTTTCAGTGAGAAAAAGGATTAACGAGGAAAACGTAAGGAAGAACACAAATTTTGCTGCATTAACAAGTACGCCTTAGATGCAACCACAATAATACCGAGATATTCGCTAGAACTAAAACCTCGGAAAATGGATGTCTGCGGTGGGGATCGAACTTGCTATTACCCTTTCCGGAGGCTGACGTGCTCACCACCATGCGACACTTTTGACCCGGGGTTTTGAAAATATCTCAGCATCATTGCGGTTGCATTTCACATAATAATCTAGCGTGAAAATTATAGTAGACAGATGCAACCACAACATCGCTGATATTTGCAAAACTCTGAACGGCAGGTGTCTGCGGTGGGGAAGGAACGCGTTATTGTCCTTTCCGGGGAGCAACGCGTTCACCACCACAACATGCGGGTCCTTCGTTTCGCCTGTCTCTCAGCTAGTTCTATCGATTATCGCCATCGGTAATCACCCGTCAACGGAATTGATCTGGGTAGACCACATCGGGATTGAACCTATTTAAGCTGAGGCTGTAGTTGAAATCACATTGTTTTAACTTTTATTTTCTGCCTACTACAATTTTCACGCCAGAGTACTATGCGAAATACAAACACAACGTTGCTGAGGTATTTGCAAAACTCTGGACCACAGGTGCCTGCGGTAGGAAACTAACGTGCTTTTGTCCTTTCCGTGGCGTAACGCGTTCACCACCACACCATGCGGGTCCTTCGGTTCGCTTGTGTCTCAGATAGAGCCCAGAGCTTTGCAAATATCTCAACAGCGTTGTGGTTGTATTTCGCTTAGTACCCTGCCGTGAAAATTGTAGTGGGCAGAAAGTAAAAGGCAAAACATACTGAGCAGATAATAAGAAGGTCAACGTTATGCGTTAAATGCTTTTAATATCTTCGCGGCCTTCAGGTTGATACATAAGGGCGAATGATGGGAACGACAATGCACAGACTCCATGGCGAATGCACAAAGTGCATTGAAAAATCGAAGAAGATAAGGCATAACAAACCACTGCTGCCTTAGGGCAAAAAGATGAAGATTTTGGCAAAGTACGTGAACCAAAAACCTTTACAGAAGATGGAGTATCTACGGATTCTAGGCACTCTAAAGCGAGAATGCCAAGCTATTCACCGCAAAACGCCTGTAACGATGTCTCATCGAAGTATTTCGGTGGTGATATCAATAGTTCTCATACCACAAATCGTCAAACGTCTATGGAGTGTACAGGCGGTTGATTGAGTAGAAGTGTCCCAAATCTAATTTAAAATTGACCTGTAAAGGTCAACAAACAACAACATGCTTATTAAGCTTTAAGCCATCGAAGAAAAATGTTTCTCCGCTAGAAGGAACCTTGTTGCTCTCCTTTTTACTGAGTTGAGGAGAAACACTGAAAATTGCTAGGCCAAAAATTGTGGTCATTATACTCATGGTTTGCTTGACTGGAATACAGGAGTATGAACTAATGACGCTTGGCAAGAAATATGCTAATATGAATGCCTCTTCCTTTATTCTCTAGCCGTGGGCAGTCTGGTCCAAAGCACTTAAGTGAGAAGCATAGAAATCGTCGATACAGTGCTGAGGTTTCTTGAATATAAGAAAAACCGAGATATTAAGTGATTCCTACGAAAATACTGTGGCGCGTGTGGCGCAGTGGTCCGAGGAGCTCTACAACGCACACGCGGAATCGATCCCCGCTCCCAAGGCCTACCAAAGCTTCCACTGAGAGGATAGCAGCACTAGCTCGATACATCGATAGGCCAGCGCGAGTCGTTTTGAATGCCAGTTATGCATTGAATCACCTCCAAACGATGCTTAATAAAGTCGAATGCATGGCGCATCCCTCAGGGATAGATCAACGCCGAGAGCTTTATCCTTTATTTATCCTTTTATGAGAATATTAGTGATTAATTCGGCAAGCGAGAAATGAGTATCTGTTCAGCCTAGAATAGGTTCCTCATAATCGCTCGAAGTGCTTAGATCTTGTCTTGCTTGATAAATTGGGACAGTACAAGTCTGTTTTCGTAAGAGCGGATTTTTAATAGCCTTGAAGATGAAGCAGTCGTGTTCATTATATGGCTGTCCAGGTAGATGGGTGTTGGTTCACCTTGCTAGACTGTTGAACGAACATGCTACTGTAACGGTTGCGATGTTATCTAATAAAGTTAACATCTTATGCCGAACTTCGCACTTCGCACTATTGGGAGGGAACCCCAACGAAGGTGAAAAAGCATTGTAGTGTACATGACGCTTAGATAATGTAATACAAGTACTCTTAAAAAGTGACTCACAAGAAAATTGAGGACGGTAGACTCAGAAGAGCATTAGTCAAAGATAAAAAAAGTCAACGATTTATTGATTAGTGGTTAGATTAATAGAGAGCCGGTTTTGGAAAAGAAAGTTTTAAATGAGTAGAGACGTATGGAACGGAAATGTAGGAACATATCCATTATTCTGAGAACCAATCAGTAAAAATTTCGGCGCTTAGTAGTTTTGGCTACAAAACTCTTTTGGAAAACATCTCACAAATTATATATTTATTCAAGAATCCCTCATTATATGGTGGTGAACACGTTACTCCCTGGAAACGACAATAGCGCGTTCGTTCCCTACCGCAGACACCTGCGGTCTGGAGTTTTGCAAATATCTCAGCATTATAGTAGTTATATTTCGCAAAATAGCCTGCCGTTAAAAAGAGTAGGCAGTAAATAAAACGGTTGAGATTGTGACTATATCTTTATTAGCTCCATATAATCTTTCCAAAAATGTGCCAAAGTTTTATAACGCTCACCTTTTTGGTTTTGGTTTCACATAACTAGCACCGGGAAGGCCGCAAGTATTAACATCTACATGATGAGGGATGAGTCGTTTTTAAGCAGGTTTGAACTACCAGTAAAACTTTCTACTCACCGTAGTAATTCACACAAAATACACTTAATGTCGTTAGCAAAAAAGTTAGTACTACACAAGACCGCGAAGCTCTCATTGTGTAGTGATCTGATCAGTTGGATTAATGGCAAGAAATGAGACACACAGTAAACGTGAAGGTTGCAGCAGAAACGTGTTTTTATCAGTGATGATATCTGGAAATGTTTACTTTTTGTTTCCCGCCTACTACAATTTTAACGGCAGAGTACTAAGCGAAATACAACCACAACGTTGCTGAGATATTTGCAAAACTCCGGGACACAGGTGTCTATGGTGGAGACCAAACGAGCTCTTACCCTTTCCGGCGGCTATCGCGTTCACCACCACAGTGTGTAGGTCTTTCGCTTCGCCTGTATCTCAGCTAGTTCTATCGATCAGTGCCATCATCATTTACCCGGTAAGGGTAACAGCGCGTTCGTCCCCACCGCAGACACCTGCATCCTAGAGTTTTGCAAATATCTCAGGATCATTGTGATATCTGGTTAATTATTTACCACAACATTTAGTTCTTTATGTCTTTTTGATAGCAGCACTTTCTTAATCCTTTCGGTGCCTAGGAACATTCGTTCATATTGGGAGTTCAATTTGGAGGTGGAATTGATTGTCACTTAGCAACTAAGAAAAAAATCTTTCTTTCTTTTACAAAAACTCACTCCTCGGATTTGATTTCGCGGTATGAAAATTAAGGACACTTTTATCTCCACGATAGGATGGTAAACCATTTCGCAGACGTATATTGACGCATATATGGTACGCAAAAGGATTAAATGCGAATAGAAGTGTGTACTTTCCACTGCGCTTCCACACTTCTTTCACAACAACACCCGTAGTCCACAAATTTTTTGTAGAGTTGACGGAGAAATTTCCTTTCTTGTCCACAAGAGCTGGCGACTGTCTGTTACGGAGGCATGGGGACGCCCTCACATAGCTATCCCGAGATTCCGCTAAGAGTGCACTCGGTTAGCATTCAAGACTATTCACTAACGAGAGTAAATTTTCAAACAGTCGAGTGCACACGAGAACCTGAGGACTATCGTCGTACGGCACAACGAATCGAATGAAGGAAATCCTTTGATACGCAGAGTATCTGTGATGTCCCGTTATGTGGACGAAATTGTTATAACCCTAAACTTTTACTAAATGCA
This sequence comes from Angiostrongylus costaricensis, assembly GCA_900624975.1. Taxonomy (NCBI): domain Eukaryota; kingdom Metazoa; phylum Nematoda; class Chromadorea; order Rhabditida; family Metastrongylidae; genus Angiostrongylus; species Angiostrongylus costaricensis. The sequence goes on along the minus strand of UYYA01004181.1, from coordinate 102,309 downwards.
CCGTTCACATTGAAATTACGTAGAATTAGTTTTCGAAAAATACATTTCACTTTCTGAAGAGCAACTGATTGTTTCAAAACCGATTTTCCTTTAACCTCGGTGTTACTCATCAATGTTTTTTTTTCTTTGATAAGCCTACACGGGGTTTATATACGATCTTTATTCGGCTAACGTTTCGACAGTTTCGAATCCATTAGAGCCGATGATCCGAGTCGATGGTCCACAGTTGTTCGTGTTCTCGAGGTGGCGTCTTCGCATGCATCGGGCCGGATCATTTTCAGTGGAGCATCTCTCTGGAATAAGCTATACTCACTTGACAATGTCCCTTTAGGCATGGAATACATATTGATTAGTTGCACCGAGGTTAAAGGAAAGTCGGTTTTGAAATATTGCTATACTCTTTACTAGTTGGTAATGATAACAGACTTTTACAGCATATCCGCAAAAACAAGTTCTTAGCACGGGGCAATCACTACTATCGACAGCTAGCATCCAGTATAAAAGAGGATCGCCGAGTGAGTAAAGCTCATTCGAGAGAGATGCTCCACAGGAAGATCCGGCTAGATGCGCGATGAAGACGCCACCTTGAGAACACGAACAACTGCGGACCATCGACACGGATCATGGACTCTCGTAAAGACGAAACCGTCGAAACGTTAGCCGAATTAACATCTTTATCAATCTCGTGTAAGTTTATCAAGGAAAGGATACAACTGATTTTTATTTCATTTCCAATCACTATGAAAAATCGCGGTTGTTGCGTGGATAAGGATTTAAAAAAACATTTGAAGAACTGGAACCTAAATTCCACATCGTACAAAACCTTATCAAGCACTTACAGCAACATGCCTGGATTTTGGAATTTTTTTCACAGCAGACAATATTTTTTAGAAAGCGGAGGACACAGAACACTTCGAAAGAAGTATAGGATAAGAAAAACACAAAAATTACAAGCTCAGAGCACTGGAAAACCGAACTATGCAACAAAACTACAAAGAGAAGACGAGTTAAATTTACAGTATGCACTTCGACCGACATGAGTAGTTGCGTGAGTGACCGAAATGAAGTGTTTATCCACTAGTCTACCATTCAAAATTCGACATCGCCCCTACTGTATTAAGTATTGATAAACTTCGACAGAGTATTCCGCCAAAGAAATATGCAAATCAACAGTAAATCAACAACCAAATCAAAAGGGAGCAGAGGTTCTAGGAAATAATGATTAACATTCAGAATGATGTTGAGATATTTGCAAAACTCCAGACCTCAGGTGTTTGCGGTGGGGAACGAACGCGCTATCACTCTTTCCGGGGACAAACGTGTTCACCACCACACCATGCGGGTCCATCGCTTCGCCTATCTCTCAGCTAGTTCTATCGTTTAGCGCCATCAGCAATCACCCGTCAACGGGATTGATGGGACAGTTAAGCTGAGGCTGTAGTCGAAATCGCTGTGTTAACTTTATTATTTACTGCCTATTAAAATTACTCATAGCACGGTGTTGCGTGTGACACAATCACAGTGATTAACCATTCAATGAATTTTGTATCACACGCAATACCCTGCCGTAAAATATTGTAGCAGGTAGAAAATAAAAAGTTAACTCGTATGAAATGCTGAGATATTTGCAAAACTCCGGACCACGGGTGTATGCAGTGGGGAACGAACACGCGCTGTTGTCCTTACCGGGGAGCAGCGCACTTCACCACTACACCATCCGGGTGAGAACTAGCTGAGAGACAGGCAAAATGAAAGACCCGGATGGTGTGGTGGTGAAGCGCGCTGCACCCCGGTAAGGACAACAGCGCGTGTTCGTTCCCCACTGCATACACCCGTGGTCCGGAGTTTTGCAAATATCTCAGCATTTCATACGAGTTATATTTCACAACATACTCTGCCATTAAGAAGGAAAAAAAAGGCAGTAAATAAAAGAGTTAAAAAGTTAACATTGTGATTTTGACTACAGCCTCAATTTAACTGGGTTTGTTGCCAATTTGGGCTCACTAGATCAATCCTATCCGTCCCGTTGACGAGTGATTGCCGATGGCGCTAAACGATAGAACTAGCTGAGAGATGGGCGAAACGATGGATTCGCATGGTGTGGTGGTGAACACGTTTGTCCCCAGAAAGGGTAATAGCGCGTTCGTTTCCCACCGCAAACACCTGAGGTTTGGAGTTTTGGAAATATCTAAACACCAAGACATCTTAAGTGAAATAAATAGTAGTCTGATATAATAGAAACATGGGTTAACCAGGTAAAGGTTTACTGTTTGATTTTCTGCGAAAAGGTCATCTGCAAACCACTAATTCCAAAGAACATTCCCATAGACCATATTTGCACAATATTTGTCTTGAGTAGACTATGGATTGGATACAAAAAGTACAGCGAGCAAATTTAAACTCGGAAAATAAGCTCTTTGAATAACTCGTACCAGTACCAACCCCGCGTCAGCTTAAGAAGATCAGTTTATAAGATCTCATAAATAAATATACGCTCCTTGACTCAACGCATATTGAAAGCTAGACGTACGTTGCCTCTACTCCGCTAACACATGCATTGGTATCAATGCGAGCGGCAACATATGCTTTAGCATGACCAGCATACAAAGAGAATGCGACGTGGCTATCCAAGTGAATTCAGGTGCTGCAAGCAAAGTGATTTACTGCAATCTATACATTGGTATGCTTAGCAACCTGAAGTTGACAGGAAACGCATGATAGACGGTGATGTAGAGAATACCTTATGTAAGATAGAGAATAGGCTTCGTAGACATTCCCTCTCGACCCCTCGGTCCTCTCCTTAATGAGCATTTTTTATTTTTTCGTTCAATTTTTTAGAATGAGCTGATGTAAAAAATTCGCCCCTAGTTTTTACCATTTGACACCGTCATGTAATAAATTAAATTTTTTTAACCTTAAACGTTTAATAATAACTCTATGCCTTCGCTTTTCAGATATAAGGAACGGAGTGATGTAGTCAGCCGTTATATACATCCTACCAAAGAAAGAAAGGAAAGATTTGAGAAGATTTTTGAAAAAATCACAGCCTCTGTTTCTGAAAAGGCAAGATTCTCTCGGGGGTTCAAATAAGATGTTAGACTCACGAAAAGGATGCGATTCAGGAGAGTAGTTTAGACGCTTTCCTAACTTAACTATTGATCTCGTCGTCTGGGCGAGTATTCGACCTTGGTTGCGAGGGCAATCTTATTCTACTTATAACAGCGGGAGTGAAGTTAGACGACAAGTCGTGGAAATAGTTGCTATTAGCCATTCATCCGCCTCGACACTATTACGATGCCTTAGTGTGGTTAGCCAGACCTTTGTGAGGAGCAATGGCTCCAAAACAAAATTGACTCGAGCATCATTCAACGACACGAATGAAGAAGATCAAAATTTTTAGAATCAAAAAAAGCTTCGTGCTTACATAAGCATTTAATTGGTTTTAAAATATGTGATTATGAACAGTGAAGAAATAGATCATGTATGGCAAAATCATGTGAATGAAGACGTCGTGTTAGCGCCATGAAGTCCTCTTAGCAGCAACTTTTTGGCGGTTTGCGACAGGAGGAAAGTTATCCAGCTAATCTGGATGGACTGGAAAACAACCTTATGTTATGAATTATTGTCAGAAGGCCAAACTATCAACTCTAAGTAAAGCAAGTGGAAAAAGTGAAGTAAATTTCACAGCTAAGTCAACTGCAGCGAGCAACCAGTTCATCAGAAACTGCTAGAATTAGTGAGTAGGAAAAGGTTCTGTTTCAACATAACAACTCACATCTTCGGTAACTAGGCAAGATTTCTTAACATATCTGGGTCTCATCTAATTTATTCACTTGGCCTTAAACAATTTGATGACCACTAACTCAAATCTTTGCAGTGTGGATGGCATAAATTTCATCCGTTCAGAATTCCGTTGCAATAATTAAGAACTGTTTCGTAAGCTTTCAAAGTACTCGACTGTAATCTAATAAAGCAGGAGTGACGTTCTAAGGCTGCATTAGGGTTTATGAGGTCTCACTCTTATCCACGTGATCTCTGACTCAAAGTCTAAGCCGCTTTCCTCTAAGCTGTCTATCAAAACTGGAGTTGGATTGTGTTTAATAGATATGCCCATCTGCTGGTTCCGCGAAGGGATTAAAAGCCACTGTTTTGCACAAAATGGCACATATGGTGTAATGTAGTTTGTCAATATGTGACAGCGTACCTGTGTGAGAATGGCTATGAATTATCTCTAAATCCAAACTTCATAAATCGAGCCTACAAGAAAAAGCTCTAGACATTAGAAAATATATCGTTATCGCAGCACGGTTTCCTCTTTTGTCCATAAATGAGTAATAAATACCCTTTCTACATGATTTGCGAGATTTTCAAGTATTTGCATCTGAAAGATTTGTTAGGAGTAAAGCAGCAAAAATGGGACAAGCATTGAGATAGGTAGAAACCCCTAAGGACCACTGCCCTTGGTGTTTGTTAAGCTATCGGGTGCAAAAGAGCAAAAAAAAGTAGTGGCCTTACTTTCGATAGGACAGGAATTGCTAGTTGCTTGATGGGCAACTCATTGTGTAGCAGAAATCCACATTACATTCATTGCGGAAAGGTTATTCTAATCAAATTTGTTGTAAGATTTTTGGGTTATTATTTTCTCAATCCAGAGTAGAAGTGCACGGTCAGCACAGCGGTAAGAGATACCGGCCAATAGCAACAAAGAAAGTAGTCGATTCAGTTGTGCACTGGCTTAAGCAAGTCTATCGTCCGTCTAGCGTAGGCGAATTCGTACTAGGATTGAACGAAAAAGTCGCTTCCGATCGACAACGGTGACGAAGTTTTCAACGCTCTACTAGAGCTATGCGACAACGTCAAATAAAATGCACTCCACCAGCATCTATCAACTTTCCTAAGGAAGAAAAACTCTCAAAGTCTCCAGTAGAACCGATAGAAAATCCGAAGGCTTCGCTGAAAAACGAATACAAGGCCGAGTGAAAGTACAGCAATTCACACAGTATGTGAAATAGGGTCATATTTTTATTTTTTGAGTTCGTATGGAAAAAAAATTGCATCACTCGTTTTCATACTTATAGTGCAGATCTGAGCACCTACTGCATTCGATTCATTTCCTCGTTTCCATCGTCTTCGAAGATTTAGAACTTTTCCGTGCAAGTGTGGTTGCTGCTTAAGGATTTTGATCTTCTAAATGTCCTTGAAAGATGACATAGTGAATTTTTTCTATCTGGAAGCAGACCCTTGGATAGTCGTGTTCCGACGTTATCAGGTGGGTTAGAGTGGGCGAGGTTAGGTCGAATGATTTCGCAAGGAATATCTCCACCCCAAAGGGATTGGATGCTCGGCGAACTCGGAAAGAAATCGAAACAGTGCCGTGCTCGTCGCAAAAGAAAATAACAAAAAACATTCTAATGGCTAGGACTGGCCTACTATGAGAAAGAAGAGGATATTGTTATCTAATGAGATTTCCTCATTCACTGTAAACTGATCTTTTGTACAAAATAAAGACGAGTGGTGAGGAGCGACGATGATAATGGGACTGATATCACGTTAACTCACCACTGAAAGCAAAAGCCATTGGCGGCTACAGTATGAAGATGTGAACGGGTAAAATGAATGGCAATATTTTGATTGGATTGAAGATTCGTTGCTGATGCACTGCGATATTATGGGTGTTGGGAAATGCATAATTTGCGCTAAACCCTGACAAACGAGGATCTTAATAGCTGGCAAAGGGCTAGCCTCATCTACTAGCCGTCAGCACGGTGACATGTAAATTAGAAGACGCCTGCTGAAGATTATCGATGAGAATATGCTTCAATGAGCTTATTGGATACAATCCTTACAATTTATTGAAATAAGACTTACGAAAAAAAGTTTTGTGCTTGTAGTTCTTTACGGGATCATATTTCTCTCTCACCGCTCCCACTTCCGAATGAAACAAACTTGATTTCTTACAAGAAAACCAGTAAAAACTTTCTTTGTAACGTAACCACTGGAATGTAACCATTTCTAAGAGTTCTTGAGCCCGTCGAAGTTTTAGATGTTTCCTCATCACTATCACACTTAACTGATGCTGGCTTTCTCTGAGTGACCACTGGGAAATAATCGTATTTTGAACCAGGTGTCTCTTAAGGACATTGATTTCACCATTAGTATGGCTCTATTAGCTTACCAACTACACCAACTCATTCCAACTAATTTCATCTCTAGCACCAGAACGAAATCACAGCAGCTTATCTTCGCACCAAAACACATCTTGATAGAACCCACACTATAATACTCGTCATCACATATCATGCCAGTCGCAGCAATTTTTCATTCATTTCCCTCAGTGGTAAAATTTCATGGAATTTCAGAAAAAAAGAACATTCACAAAATATCGCAGAATGTTTGGGTCCGAATAGGAATTAAAGATTTGTCTCTTTCTCTGCGCGCTGATATGTTGTATACCAGTCCAGAGCTTCCTTTGGTTCTTGGAAGGGATACTCGGGAGTCCAAAGGTCTTCACAGCATTCAGTTACTGATTCTTGTAGAATGAGAGAAATGTGTAGCCTCATGACCAAGATTCGTCTAGGACGACAGCAGTCACTGAAAGTAATTGACTGTCCGAGTCAGCATGGTGCAGCCAACCGAACGAAGAACATGTTGCAAAAACAGCCAGTTGTCAACAGCCTCAGAGATGGACACTACTGTGAAGCAAATAATGATTAACCAGGAAGCCTTTTTTTTCAGCAAATGCTTTTTTTAAGTGTGCTGTTAATGTGATAATCCCTTTTAGAGCGACAAATTGGAAATTATTTATGCCTCTGCAACGGTACAGCAGAAAACAAAAAAGCGAGTCTAAAAGCCAATTTTGGAAAATAGGTTAAAAATGGTGCGCTCGACGTTGATGCATGCTTTGAGAATGCGCCTCACGTTGGACACCATGTAGGTAATGGAATGCATGTTTGGTTTACACAGCGAATTTATGAATGAACGACAACCGATGGAGAAGATCGGCTAGTGACTGGATTCCTCGGAATGTGAAACGCACTGCAGGAAAACCATCGACCCGATGGTCAGAGTTCTTCACGAAGTGCCTAGAAGAAAGATATGATGCTCGACAAGTCCCTGGAGCGAGCACAGCCTACTGGGCTACTCTTGCACGCGACAGGGAAAAATGGAAGATTTACTAACGCCCGCTCGAGTCACTCGACGATCAACGGGATACAGGTGATACAGTGAATTTCAATGCCCTAGCAATGTATAAAGTCGTTTCATTTTCTCGTTCAGTTTATTTCACCCTCCCAAACACGTCTGGAAGAAACTTGAGCATCTTGAGTGATGGAGTACGTGGTTCACCGCCAATGTGGATCAACATTAAGTACTACGCCATATTTGTCATAAACAATGAAAATATCGCGTAAATTTTCCACTATTTCAATGTCTAAGGGTGTGGCACATTTTCCAAGACATACGGTACAATGTTGCTACAATAAAATCACAAACTTTTTGGATTCGCTTCGAAATGGAACTGCAATCTGTTTCTTATCGCAGGCGACAAACGCGTCAACAGTTGCATGTGGACTGGTTTGAAAGAATGATTTTCGCGAAAATAGGATCTCTCTCATTTTTTTTTATTTCCTAGTTTCACTGCTTTAAGGCTTCTTCTACAAATTTTTAACATCTCTACGGGCTATATTATTGCTTTCAATGCGGCACAACGTAAAATTATGGAGAAAGTAAATCCATCGAGCTGAAATCCCTCACTGAGAGCAAATACTGTACTTTCTTTGGGCCAGCAGCTTTACTCAAAAGCAGACCTTACCACTTGTCCGTCTCTGTATTAGCACAGTATCGCTCCATTTTGCTATAAATCTTGAAGTTTTCTTTCTGTTTGAGCAAAAAGTGGTTACCATGCACAAGGCGGAAATTATGTCCACTCTCATGTCGCCAATTCCAGTACGTCCACGAAGACGAGTTAATGAAAATCTTACATCACCGGTAGAATTAGTATTTGTCGCTTCACCAAACCACAAACGACATTTTGCCAGGTTTACCTTAATTAGATACTAAGACAATCTTGAAGCATTTATAGCTCTTTAGACTCTTATAGAATTATTCTGCCGTGATACATGTTGGGTCAAAATTGAGTGCGCCCATTACATTCGCACCATTCGAGGTGAAGACAGTGAGCATCGTTGCGAATGTGTCAAATGCTTATCTAGCATTGTACTTTCGTGTATAATAACCGATTACGGACATCTTGGCTTACAAGAAACGTGATGCCTCTCCTAGGCCGTTTTTAGAATCTACCAAAACCACAGTTGTTCATTGCTATAAGGTGATTCATCTTCTAAGATTCTTTTAGAATTTACCATAACAACAACTGTTCTTTACCCTACCTCCGCGTTTTTATTTTTTGTAAAATTCTCATTTCAGCATGTTTTCAAGTTTTTATTACGAAATACAAGATAGAGTTGCTAAATAAGCAAACTTACTCGAATTCGCACATGCTCCTGAAGCACTCGAAAGCACTCAATTGAGATTCTGTGTAGAAGTAAACTTTATGAAATGATGCATAAACCAAATTAAAGCAACTAAAGTCGAGGGCTTAGGTATAATGAGTGATTAGCAATAGACTCGTAAATGTTTTCCTAATGGGAAACAGTTTTTTACCGAGTTTGTATTTCTAAAGGGGTAGCTGAATAAAGCGCTGAACAAAATGAAACGGTTAAAGAGCAACGATTAGTAAGGACATGATAGGAAATAGCCGGAATAGATAATCACCGCCGCGTCGATTTTCGTCGGTGATAGTTCTTTTTGCGTCTTGACTGCGCCATCATTTGGAGGACGAGGCGAATGTTGTGTAGTTGGTGGTCGTAAATGGACGGAAGTGCTGCACCTGCATTAGTTACGGATAACAGTGCCCAGATGTCATAAACTGCCGACAAGTAGTAGTCCATGTGACAATGAGTCGAACTTTGCATATCTTTCCCATGTGAAGAACCTCAGACTTACGTATATGGCATAACCCTTGTTGCAAATATGTTGTTATGCGCTTACCAATTGCGACCATTTGAGGTAAAGACATGATTAGGAGCTGGACTCGATTTTTCTACTGTACATATGTAGACGTATTCTTGGATGTGTAAGTATGTGGGAGCACACTCTTTCTATATTGTATTCCAGTTCAACTAATATTTACAATCCACTGGTTAGGAAGCACACAGAGAAGGAGGATTGAGTTTACTTCCAAAAAAGCGGCTCCTAATGTGCTTTAAAAGCTCGACAACTTTCACTACGTGGCCTGAGCTTCGATGGTGGAGCTAGGGCAAGTCCACTGCGAGCACTTTTCACTAAAGCCAATATGAGTTTAAAAATTTGCAGGAGAACCATGGTGCTCCTCGTGTCCATTGCGTCTTTTAGAGGATAGAAGTGCACTCGGCAGGTTTGGCTTCCTACGGCGACGAATGCAGAATTTAGTGAATTTTATTCAGGTCACAAATCCCTGGTTGAATTCCAAGCGGTGACAGGTGAATTATGCGAACCCTCGACGCGAACACAGCAACATTGTCCCTTTTCTCCGTCTTAACGTGTTTTTGCACCATTCGTCATCTGAAAGGAGAAAAATGCCTTTTCCTTTTCTTATGTGAATGAAAAGCGTTTATTTAAAATTGTGATGATTTATTAGCGTCAAACGCAACACACACGGATTCAAAAATAACCATTCGAATTCTCCTTCAAACGCTCAAACGCTAAAGCTCTTCACAAGGATTGACGAAATTCAGTACAACAATGGGAAGTAGTCGAATAACAAAATAAGCGATCGTGGTTGATCAATGGCTAAGTAATGCACCATACGATGTACTCCAATAAGTATTGCAAAAGTGACTAAATAGATTCCTCGTCCAATGACTTTTAGTTGCATACTGAACTGCAAAATCAGGGTTTTTGACCCTCCGGACAAGTCTGCTACCAAGTTTCCAATTTTGTGGGATGGAATGAATGGTTTTTCTGCGACTAGAGATCGAACCAAAGAAGAAATGTCCGCTCCAGTGCACCTCTAACCATTTCGTTACGAACACCAAAACACAGAACGAATAAAGGATAATGGATAAAGCTCTTGACGGTTATCAATTCCTTAGAGATGCACCAAGCATTCGACTTCATTAAACATCGTTTAGAGGTGATAGAATGCATATCTGGCCTCTAAAATAACTCGCGGAGGCCCACCGAAGGCCCACGAGCCAGTACCGCTATCCTCCCAAGCAAGTCTGGTATCAGTTTACCTACTCCGAAGGGATTGAAGGCTTGGTGGGTCAAGGGCTCGGGATTCGGTCCAATGTGTATTGCAGGGCACCTCCGACCATTGCGTTATCCTACTGCGTTCATCACAAAATGAATAGCATGGAGAAACGCCTGTAAATCTAATTTTTCAGGTTCTCACATACTTAATCTTGCAAATGTCTCAGATAAAATTTGAATAGTGAGAACACTATTTAAATCGAGTAGAAAAAAATCAGTATTAAAAAAACGGATGCGAATTGTGCAGAACAAGAAAGTAGGCTTTCAACAGCAATGTTTTTGTCTAACTGTAATCCTTAAGGATATCTTACTTCGACCAGGGAGAAATGTCTTAGAACACTGTAACGGATGTTCTCCATGAACACAAGTTGAACCAAGAAAAAAAAGAAAAACAAAATGAACAATCGACGATCTCGAAAAAATACGATATTTTTAGTAAGAGCCATATCTTTCTCACTTTTTATAAGATAGGCTTGTTTGCAAAGTTCTTTCCCATGAAGCTGATCTCTGCTCTTCGATTCCCAATGAGTTTCTTCTTGCCATCGCGTACTTCAATAGGAATGGAAAAGACCCACTATAGCAAAGGAAAAATACCCGGAAGTGAAGCGGATATCTGACCTTCGGCACTAGTTCTTCAACTCCCTTCCTATTTACTAGTGATTCCGATGTCATTGTTCTTGTTCGCTGGCGGCGCGGTCATCACGTCGGCTGGACGACACCAATTATCCGCAATAAGGCGATCGCTGATTGGCTTAAGCGACACAGGGCGTGGCTACCGTAATCGCCTTCGAAGATGTCGTCGCTGGTGACGAGGCCTCCCACTTCTCCTCAATCCCATCACGATCTCTATCACTATGCAGTCGTTCGCCATCGACTCGTTAATCGGGAACAAGGTAAGCACTGATTCGCATCAACTTCTTTGGTGTTTTTTTTTTTTGATAGTTGAAGTTATTGCCGTCAATAAACACCTCTGACGCCACATGGGTTCAATACATTCGACAAAAATTCATCTTTGTCATACTAGGAGTTTTTTAAAAAATGTTATGTGCTCCGCAAAATTACACACACAGCAAGTTAAAAACTGCCTCAGAGTATAGAATTTTCTTGAGATTTTCGCATGTGCGATATGTTTACTATTCATTAGAAAAAAGCAATTTACAAACAATCCCGATAACTCTTATCGCAAGTGGTCCTTAAAACTTTCCACAAACCTTTCTGTTCTTGCCAATTCAAGATTTCAGTTATATATACGGCCTACATTTTATTCGATTATTTTGTGTGCAACCTTATCCGCAATATTAAGCTTACCTCGCCTGTAAGCCAAAGTCCTGTCAGCGGTTCCGACGAGGACTACTCTCAACGAGAACTTCGCGTGCCGACGAGCAGCTCACAACACCATCCTTATGTAAGCCAAGGTGCGCACACTGTAGATCTTCAAAATGTTCTACTTCAATTTCACATATGAGAATCTGTGTCCATTAACCTACTGTGTGTCTATCGTTGAAAAAGTTAACATCAAAGTGAGAAAAAATATTCGTGAGATTCAGTTCACCCAGGCACTTAGCGCTCATCAAGATGATGTCCTCAAGTGTTTCTGAAGAGGAAATCCCTAGACGTCATCATAGATTTGAAGATTTGCATAATTTTCCCAACACCCGTCTCACATGGTCATCGTTTGGCTCAATTCGACAGCTTTTATGATCCCTCAAATATTTTCATATAGGTCTTTATCTTTCCATCATCTCGTTGTTTGTTAATTTAACGCTAAAAAGCATGGAAACTTATCTTCTAAGGCAATCCCACTTGTCACTACATGAAATCTTGGATTTTCCGCCTTTGTGAGGAATAGTATTGGCGACAGTGATAATTTCTTATAACAATCATGTTGCCGATTTGTAAAGATCTTATTCCATAAATCTACTGAATTTAATATTTGAGAGTTTCCTGTTCATGACCACAAGCAGTCACCGCATTTTGTAGACCATAGGGAGCTTTGCCACTATAGGAATGCGTTCACTCTAAGAAAGGCCACGTATTTCTGCATAGATTCATTTGTGGTCACGAGCACATCGAACTCGTCCACATCTTGATGGACAGACCTGAGGAACAAATCCCACACTTTACACCACAGCTCATTGGAACACCTTGAATGATGAAATAATATGAACGGCCGATCTGTATTCTTTAGGTTACACTGGGCAAAAGAAGGTTGGAAACTGTATATCTTCTTTTTTCATTATGATGTTTTGTTATAACAAAATTACAATTATTATAGAATTTGATCTTGTTAGTGGGAATATCAGTCAATAATGACAGCTGGGAGGGCAAATAAAGCATTTATGTTTTGAGTTAAATAAAAGCGGTTGTAGGGATGTGGTCATTCAACCTTCAGATGTTCAGATGAACTTCTTATCGCCAAAATAAACCTATCATTTAATATCTTGTTCTATTCTAGTGAAGATATTTGTCTATTAATCTTCGTTCTGTCATTCTATAGCATCCAAGTGGGTCATGCACAGTACGACAGCTGTTAAAAAGATCAGTTGCGCTGTTTTTTGTTCAGAACCTTGTTTGATCGGATATAACCGTCCTGAACGTCGTTCTTAGGTCTTCTTTTCATGATCTTTCTATGCTGGACAGTTCACGCGGACACGTGTCGTTGTGACAAACGATCGTCTCCGAGAGGGCTGGCTGTCTGGCTGGCCGGACGGCCTGCCTAATTACCGTGCTGCTTCGCTTCCATACATTATGTTCGCCACAAAATCACCCATCGCAACTGGACATACTGAGATTAATGAGCTAATCAACACAGATTTACATACACTTAATTACGTTGATGAAACAAAAACCGTCAACGATTCCTCATTCATTTTTCGTCTCTGTTGTTGGCACTGCTGGTGCTATCACACGCTTCTGCTCATTGACACATCTGTAGGTTTTTCATGCAAAGCAGCAGCTAAGTCCATTTCACGAATACTCGTTGAAAAAATAGGTAGAAGAAAAGACTATATCAAGCTAAAGAATCACAGACAATGTTATCAAAGTCACGACACTGCTTCCTACAACGACAAAATGAACGAATTATGTGCCCAGGTGAAGGTAAGAAAGTTATATTTTGCAATTGCTAAGGTTATTGAGGCTATCCTATGGTGCCGAAAGCTTATCTGCCAGCAAATTTTACTTTTATGTGCTTACGATTTCTACACTCTTTTCAAATAACGTATTGTTTTTCATAAAACTGATATTAATCACTTCTTTAACAGCCGAAGAAAACAACGGTAGTATGCCGTCTAACCCGTTTTTGATCATAAATACGTTTCGACGTCAGCTACTTTTGCAAAGAATTACTATAGGTTGAGATTTCCTCTTTTTGACCGATCTAAAATAAGTTGTTAGTGTGCAGAATTCTCACAAGAAAAAAGAGTTATTCTTGATAGAAAAACAGGAATCTTTACTATGTAGTAGCCTTACTACAAACATGAACATAGATCTTTACTTTTATTCAAACCTAACCCTACGGAGCAAATAATCTAGTAAATTAACCACCTTATCAGCGACGTTCACTATGAGAGCATGGGAATAACGGCAGTGATCCTAGGGTAGCCGCATTTCGCGTCATAAAACTGATTTCGCAAAATGTGTGCGTGTGTGATTGCTCTGCGATTAAGTTGTAAAGCAAGAAAGAGAGAGAAAGAGGGAGAGAGAGAGAAAATGAGAAAGGTGAATGGTTAGACAATCACTAAACGACCAAAAGGTAGAGACAGTTATGAGGTTTGTCCAAAGTACAGTAAGCCGACAGGTGAGTCGTGGTCGACTCCAGCGCGGTACGCCTTTATTTAGCGCCGTAAACAGGTCTGATTGTAAACTCGTCGTGCGCCGGCATAAACATGTTCTTTCGCGGTGACAACACCGCCACAAGGTGCGATAATTGCGATAGGATCATACGGTAGTGAGCCATGTGTGAATGCACAATACACATGCTTCTGCCGTTGATTCGCAACCGATCACAGGAAACGGTTGACGTTCTGTTACATATTTTCATGGTCGTATTGAGGGTTTTCAAATTTAAAGATGGCATTATTTGTGTGGGAAAACCTTTCCTGTTGTAGAGCACTTGACAAGTACAAACAGCTTGTACATCTGCTTGATTTCACAATTCTTCTTTTTTCTCCTTCCTCCTTGTTATCTATCCGAGGCAGGTAGTTTCGATGTTTGCTGGTTCAATTTAATTCCACTTTTACTCTGTTTAATTAATCGTATTTGGCTAAAGAATGACCTATAAGAGAGTCATCTTTGACATTTCTACGTCTCTCTCGTATTTGCTATGTACTTCAAATCAACTCTCACCAAAAATCTTTGTAAAGGAACCAGAAGTAGTCGAATGACAGCATTTTTCATGGAAGTGGTTGCTTTCAGAAACCTTTTTATGATAGTACTAGTTAGGATATTAAATTACTACTAGCCAGTTAACCGGAAAAGACTAGGAAATTTCATACCCGTTTAGCAGCGCTCATTCAAAGCATATCATTTCTGTCAAATAACTGGTAATGAAAAGTAGCACCTTACAGGATGAAGCTAAGCTTCCGAGTATTCCGTCCTCATCCGCCGTGGCGTGAACATTTTTGCAAGACATACGCTAATCGCTCAATAATGCGCAATTAAAGAGCATTTCTACGACTTGCTGTCGTTGATAATTTGTCCGTCAATTAGTCACAAACTAGTACTGACTAGTAATTGAGCACACTCCCACTTGACACCGTATACCTCATAAACGGCGCCAAGACCTTCTGCGTCAATTAAAGCCATTTTCTCGATTAAATGTTTTCCATAGCGGTACTATAGTCGTTAATGAGCTTATGTTGAACGGAAACACCACCACCACCGATAAACCGAGTCAAATCAACGAATTTTTCGGCGCTGATCAACCCTCATGATGCCATTTTGTACTGCTAGTGAATCGACAAGACACTTTGCTATAAAGCACTTTTTTCGAAAAGTTTCCTCCTTTTAGAGCCCGAAAAATGCCAGCTTAACATGCAGACTAGTTGTTTCATAACACTGCACTATAGTACCAAGCTGTTTTTCCAACTATCCTAAGCACAGTAGGTGTTGGAATTCTTTCGGTGGTACAAACTTAAACTTTGTTGAATTCCCGGCTTTTTTAAAATTTTATCTAACCTATCTTCACGTCTGCCGTGCGGATCCCACCACTTCTCACATTCGATTCTTCTTTTCTTCGCATCCGTTGTCCACGAAGACCTTCCAACTTTTACGTGTGGCTTCGGTTGTTGCTTGATGATTTTCATTTCATCTTGAATGTCGTAGAATGTTGGTCGGGTAATTCTCCCTGGAGTTCTGATGTAACCAAGCTAGAGCGTTCCCAATTGGGTTGCAGAGAGTGCTTTTTCCCGGACAAGTCCGATGCTAATTTCCCGACCCCGGAAGGATGAAGGAATTGGTTGGCTAGGAGCGGAATCGAGCTAGCACCATGCTAGTGATGACGAACATCACTACCACTGTGCTATCCACCTTCTTAAATTATAGTAGCAGTGGTAAAAGTAGTAGCACTTACACAGCTATGTACCTCATGGCAGTCTTTTTCCATATTTTAAATGCTTAGTTTTTATTTTAGTTGTTTGAAATTGAACAAGATGAAATAAGCTATGAATGCCATAATAATAAATTTTATGAAGTCGCATTGTATTACCTATACGTTTCCCCTCCATATCCAAGTGATAAAATCCCATGCGTTTTTTTCTTAACTTTTTTCTTTCTTTCTACTAGAGCTAGTCATTCAGATCCCCGTGAAGACAACCAGATCCGGCGTTACCGTACTGCGTTTTCTCGAGAGCAGATCGGTCGATTAGAGCGTGAATTTGCGAAAGAGAACTATGTGTCGCGAAAGACTAGAGGAGAGCTGGCCGCCGAACTAAATCTTCCTGAAGGCACCATAAAGGTGAGTATTGTGCGGTAGTAAGTGACTGAGAATGCACACTCGTTTGAAGTAGATGACATTCTCCTTCTTATGAAGCCTATGCCCATACTACAAGCTTTCCCTAATTGTTACTACATATTCTTATTGAAAGTGAATTACAAGATTTTCTTGCGCTACTGCGAAGTGCTCTCTTGGCGAAAATAAAATTTTGACAGCTTAGTTTGTACTCAAGTTGGGCATTTCCCAACTATGGAATGTAAAGTGTGCAGCGTTCAATCTTCATGGAAGAAAATATTAAACGAAAATCTGTCTTAAACGCTCTCTTGTCTTAAAAAATGACTTGACATCAACATAGCTATTATACTCAAGGGTTATAATAGTAGAAAACCCTAAAAAATTGTTTAAGTGGTTCAGGTTTTATTTGATAAAACCTGTTTTGGAATATTATGCTATAGTTTTTTGCCTTTTTTACATTTTAGTTTTGATATAGTTTCCTTTTGTCTGTCTTATCACGACAGTGTCCTTTATAGTAGCAGCAAAATAAATTTCAGATTAAGGCATTTTCTGTCCAAGGACCTACACCGCTAGTTCTTCAAGCTCCCTTTGGCTTACCGTATCCCATTATCTATAATCAGCTACCGTAGTTCAACTTCGCAATGCTGTTGGGGTAAACTCTTAGAGCGTAATTCATTGGTCTCGTGGGATAAAGGATTTGACTGCATAAAGCCATATGAAGAGATGTTATGCGCGTAGATGATTGATGTAGGCAAGAAGGCGAGGCCTTCAGAAGCTATCAGAGACAAGGAGTAGCGCGTTCGGCACCAACTACTACGGTATACGAAGGTATTAAAAATTCGTCAAATGTTTACGAAAGTGGAACCACACTTTAATTGAGGCCATTTTGTTGAGTATTATTGTCATGAGGTCTATCTTCTCGGTTAAAAAAATGTAATATGTTATTGTTTATTGTATTGGAATATTGGAGGCTGAAAAAGGAACTGTGCAGCGCTAGGGAAATAAAGTGGATGAAACTGTAAATGAAAAGAGACCAAGTATTTTGAAAATAACCTTTGGCACTGGCATGATTTTCCGGGGTCGAAAAGTCACGAGTTCATCACTGCTTGCTATTAAAATTCGCCAAGCTTAACCAGGTGAACATGGTTGTTTCTATGTGATATTGTGTTCTCACAACTATTCTTTTAGGATACTTCGTAAACATTAATGTATAACCCTGCCGATTAGTATTTGCAAAAGTTTCCGACACCGCTTTCTATCACTGATGTCTTATTAAGGTATGGTTTCAAAATCGTCGGATGAAAGACAAGCGCCAGAAGGTGGGCGGCATTGCCTGGCCGATGATCCCGCCACAACTCGCCTACCTCATGCATCCATTTAGTTACGACATGTGGGCGAAGACTGTGTTCGCCTATCCGTCGAGGTAAGCACGTACTCGCCAGGAAGGGATCATTTAAGTATTATAAATAACCTGTTCTATGTTCGATACCCTAAAATGAGTTGAAAAAGGCACTTTAAGCGTGATGGTATTCATGGAACACTCAAGTGTTTGGAAACGAGTTTAGAGACATAAAGAAGCCAGGCGGATTTCTTTTTGTGATTACTGCCTTTGTTAGCAACTAACGAAAAATTTTTAAAAATTGTTTGGGTCATGAAGAAGTTATTATAACGCACCTGAGATAAATTGATCTTAGAAATGGAGGCTATAGGCAATATGAATTTAGAGACCTTTCATAATTTTTTGTTACAACTTCCTGTTCCCAGGGATAAGGTTTCCCACAACCGATGTGAGAGAAGAGATTGTTTGAAAAAATCACCGCTTGTGTTAAATCACATCAACGTGACGGTTTTATTACGACATGGCGTCTTCGCAAGACCCACAACGGTAACAACAATGCGCAATCACTACACTTTGAGAGATTCCGCCAACGACAAGGGCAATCGTTGACAGTCCAGTTGTCTTTGCAGCCTAAACTTTTCGTGTCTCCTAAGAGATATGCCAAATGACACATAGTGGTCAGCCGAATTCCTACTGAAGATGAAAGCCCGGTCGTACGACCCGGGTCTCGAAATCGTTCACGTTTTCATTAATGTTGAAATAGAATTTTGTTCCATCAAGTAGGTTATGTTTGACGTAAAACCTAGAATTATAGTTGTTTTGAGATAGAAACATGGCTAATTGGTGAGCATCAATGCCTGTAGTTCGTCTAAAATATTCGTAATACGGAACAGTGTGCATGTCCACTTGATTGAGGCAAGCTATAACAAACCGATGAGCTACGTATCATGGGAAGTTGGTGATTAAGAAATGTTTTCACCAATGATTTTTGTTTTCGTGGTCTCTTTAATTAGCCGCTTAAACCGATGAATCACTCCACTGCTAAGCTTCAAAGCATAAACGCGCGATCATTTCTAATATAAGGGAGCGTGTGGCACAGTGGTTGGAGGTACCATTGCGACACACGTGGAATCGATCCCTGCGCCCATGGCCCACCAAGCCCTCCATCCCGCCGAGCTTGGCAAATTGGTACCAGCATTGTCTGGATTGTCTGGAAGGATACCAGCATTGGCTCTACACATCGGTAGGCCACCGCGAGTCGTTGTAAAGGCCAGATATGCATTCAATCACCTCCAACGATGGTTAGTAAAGTCGATTGCATGGCGCATTCCTCAGGGATTGATCAACGCCGAGAGCTTTATCCTCTTTTTATTCTTTGTCAGAAGTGTGCATAGCCATAATTTCCCATCATATTCGTCTATAAACATGCAGTCCTTGGTCTTGTAGGTAAGTTCTCAAATTCGGTTGAGACAATCATACACTGCTTGCCGTACATAGTTGGCAACAATTTTACGCGACGATAATAATGAGTTATTCCAATTAGTCTTGAAATCCTGGCACTGTGGCCGTTTTTGTTAGGTCTGGTGATCCCATGCTGGAATAAAACTTTTACTCTCAATCTTTTCAAGATCCCTGCTACACATTTGACCACTTTCTACATATAATCCATGTTTCTAGCCGTGAAGGTTTTTTAGAAACTTATTTTACGTGGGATTGTATGGTCTTATTAAAAGGAGATTGACAATTTAAATCCTCGAATTTTGGCCGAAGTCCGTTATCAGTTAGTGTTGACCACCAAATGTGCAGCAGATATTAACGAAAATCTCATTAGCGCTCATCTTGATACTATCTAGGCTAAAATTTGGCCCTCTGTGGCAACATTTTCTAGGCATTTCTTTTTCGATCGCCTACCTGCCCACTTACCAACAGTAGTCGCAGTAGTCGCAGGAAAAGTTTAGAAGACAATTTGAGGAAAGGTAACACTCGAAGAAAGGCAGATAGTTTTCTGAATTTCCCACATGAATTAGTCACATTTACGACTTTTTTGCAATCAACCAAGCGTTTCGTTTAGGAGTTATTTGTTTACTAGAAGACTTATCTTGAAAATTTCTGCTTTAATCTTCAGTTACGGCAGAATTACATTTCCCAGGTGGATTATTACCGAATTTCCAAATGAACATTTTGCCGTTCTCAGACATCGATAATTAAAAATCGAACCAACGACTCAGTACGTGACTGTGGTAACTTAACGGTTTGGGTGGTAGCATTCTATTGAGTGTATTACAGTATCTCTCTCCTATGACGATATCACTTATTTTCAAAGTATTTCTTATTGTTACATTCCCACCAGAGTTTTCGTTTGCAGCCCAATGTTGCCCCAACGATTGCCGACAGTTCCCTTCACCACACAAAACGATATGTTTCAAAATTCTCCCGAAAGATGTGAAGACGTCAAACCAATCACCATCGCCACAGCTCTTGAACTGACGAATCAAGATACGCCTTCGGCTGAATCGACATCTCCACGATGACTTCCAACGCCATGAGTTGGGTGGAGGTGATGTTCATGGTAGACACTGATTATTTAGTTATATCCGATGGCTTTTCTATACTAAGGTGTTCGTGATGATTTCATTCCCCATAGCATTTTCTCTTGTTGTGCAATTTGTTGTCAATTTTTTAGAATTCTCGAATTGCCTTCCTTGTTTTGGACGGTGTTCAAAGAGGTTTTGCAATGTTTAAACAATTTGGTCTCTGATCCTCTGTTTGTGAAGTGTCGTCGATTAGGTTGCGTAGTCTCATTGCTATCCATTTCCTGTGAAAAGTTTATGACTCTTTCTTTTTTTTGAAACTCGGTTAGTAGGTATGAAAATTTCAAAGCTTTATAATGAAGAGTAGAATACACTGTCTGAAAGCTCTTTATGTTTGGCCCACTTTATTAATCTCTCATTTCCACTCACTAGTCCGCTCCGGCTTTTTTCAAACGATGTTCTGTTGAGCAAAAAATATCTCATATTCAGTGATACTTGGCTTTATTAGCAAAGGAATAAGATCAGAAGTACATTTCCTGATAAGCGGATCAACACTGCATTTGGTTTGAAACCAGAGTTATGGAACGCACCGTCGAATATCCAGAAAACAGGATTTGCGACATTTTGAGACGAATCTCTTAGTAGATCCCGCAACCAAAAAACTCAGAAGTTCAAGGGCAGACAAGGAGCTTTCAGACTTGAGCACCAAATAGAACAGCAGACGTTTTTTTTAGCCACCTATAGAAGCATTTTTCTTAGAAGTCCGACTTTTTATACCTACCAACGTAAGACGCTAGATACTAATATTACTAAAATGTGCCATCTACTTCCTCAACGATTATTTCTATTTTTCAAATCTATGCCTCTCATTGTTTTTTGGCACAGACTTTTAAATCATGGTGCTTTTTTTCTCTGTTTAGCTACAGAAAATCTGTGCAATAAAACTCTATGGTCTCTCGCTTTATAAACTTTTTTTAAAGACGTTTCATCGTTTCTATACATTTCGACTAGAAATGCCGTAAAATATACTCAGAGTTGTGCATTTGGTGCTATGCTGTGTGCTCATCAAACTCTCCATCTCCTGTGGATCGAAAAATTTGTAGCCAGCTTGTCTGGGAGGATAAGAGCACTGACATAATACAGCACACGATCGGTTGATACAGACGCCGCAAATCATTCTATGGGTCAGATTTCTACTTAAACACTCCAACGATGCTTGATGAAGTCGAATACGTGAATCATTCCTCAGAGAGTGTTCAACGCTGAAATCGTTATCCTTTATCCTTAGTGGTTTAAACGAATCTTCTCCTGTTTTCTCCTGCTATAATTCTCCTGCTATAGCTTTGCAGGCTCAGGTGCAAAGCACTACGGCATTTCCATCCTTCGATAGAGTTCGGAAGTGCGACAATTACCATCAGGGTTAATGAGTTCGAGTGCCGAAAACACTACGAAACATGATGGTGTGTTGCTGAAAACTATAAAAACACTAATATAGAAGTGTAAAAACTAATGCAAGAGATTACAATCAGACTAATAACATCTAGAGAAAATTGTCCTGAAGGCTGGTGAGCTGCAGAATAAAGTTCGTACTGCATTGTAAATTGAGTCACTTTTGATTTCTACTTCTTCTGCAATAAGATTTGAGCAGAAGTGGTTGTGAGTTGTAAAAGTTCTTCTTTTTGTTTTCGAAAGTACTACAAACTGAGTCTTTGAGGAAAGTTTAGCAAACTCATAAAATATCTAACATCATTTATCCACAAAGAGCCTAAATCGCTCTTGAAGGCCTAACGTTATCCAGGTAGGCATACTAGAAAAACACAAGAATTTCTCAAACTTAGGTTTCGCCAACCTCCTAATGGTTTACTGTCCCACCATGGCTAGGAGGTGTTCCTGCGTGTCGGGATGCGATATACAGCGGGGGAATCATCTGTCAGTAGGGCCTACCTAGCTGAGAACAAATACGCCGTTTCCATCAGGAAGTCTAGCTACGAGTAAACCACTACCAGGATCCGCCTCCACCCTGGTATCAAGGTAGTCGCATGGTGGCAAATTTTCGTCTGATCTATAAGGGCGGCGGCTGCCTGGAGTTGTGGCGATCTAGGACAGGCTTCAGGTACGCTAACCTCAGGACTCCAAGCAGCTGGTATGGCTGTGCCAGCAAAACTCCGAAAAAGTGGAAATTATGCTGGGAGCCACACAACTAGACGGGCCATCCAACTATCCAAGTAAGATGCCTTTAAAGTTTACTAGTCAAGTAGTTGGAAAACAAACAATGTTGCCTAATTGTACCATTTGGCCATAGAAAGGCTGGCATATTTTTGCATTATTTCTAACAATATCCTTTAAGAATATGTCCCCACATTCAAACAACGACGGAAGGTTAAGCATTCGGTCAATAAGGATGTTTTGTACGAGATTTGATATGATCCCCGCTTAATGAAATGATAAAGAATCAATCAGACGTCTATGATCAAGTTTGTCGACGTACGCACGTAAACCGCATGGATGAGTTGCAAACGCAAACAGTGGTTTGTTGGAGGGCAGGGGATCTGCTGAATGGCGTGCTCATCTGACGAGCTGACAGCACGACTCGCAGCTGATATGCATGTCTGTCGGCCGCCGGCTCGTGATAAATGGTTCGACTCGAGAGAGCTCTTTTATTACGCTTCATGAATAAATTTGCATTCGAACACACCATTAACAGCCTCTAACAATCCACTAATTGAACGTTTTACGAGTTCGTTAATACGCTCGCAACGCGAACCAAAAAGAACAGCCCTCATCGAACAGATCGGTTACATGCTGGGCATTCCGAAGGATTCGTGAGAGGAACAAAGATTCGATGAAGAATAGAAAAAAAAAGAATGGAAAAAAGGAAAGTAGGAAGGAAGGAAAGGAGAAGAAGAGCATGACTTCGCCAAAAACCTTTGAATGAAAGTGCTGAGGTTGTGGAGGACTAAAATGCATAAACACCTCAAGGTGATGGACAAACACTTGCTATTTGGCTTTTCATTAAAACATACGTCAAGTTTGAATTATTCGACGTTGATAAATTTTTTGGATATGCATCATAAATTTGATTCCATGAAGTATCGTGGAGGTGCCCACACCGAAAGATACACCAAATGTTGCCGTCAATTTCTTCATAGATGAAACCGTTGCCCATTAATTCACATGGCCTCTCTCAACTAGTAGTCATATTTTTATGAGATGGGTGCGTTGAAAGGTATTTCTAAAGATCTCCGTAGGGTTTGATCGCGCTTATCACAGGAATGCTTCATCGAAATCTTGATGATCACGTCATTATTCCGACTGTACATATGAAATGATTGACATCTCGAAGCCTTCCTTTAAAGCCATTTTTCCTTCTCCATCGAGCTATTCTTCTATACTTTGAACGACTATCATTGTTTTAGTTTTTTGGCAGCTAAGTAAAATCACAAGACCCTGTTGTCTTCGTAGTGTTGAAAGTGTCACTGCACGTTTTTACTGACATTGCGAAGTGTTTCATAGCTTCGGAATTTTTTCTGACAATCACATTGTCAATTTTTTCTGACAATCACATTGGATTCTCTTGATGTGAAAGACCTGTCGGAATGAAAACTTGCAGAAAATGTTTTTGTAATACAGGACCAACTCTTTGCTTTCTTTTTTAGGTAAAGACAGTTTTTTCTTAACTCGTGATTGAAAAAAATTTTAATATAGCTGAGAGGATGCTTGAGCGACTTGTACAAAAGTGACAGCAATGTAAAATTTTCTAGATCCGTGCCGTAGTAACGATGGGTGCTCCGCAGATCAGCACATAGGTTTCTTACAATCTGATAAAGTTCTTTTCTTTTGTGATAGTGCATTCCGATGTTTCTACTAATGAAAGGCTAGATAAGAAGAACTAGAAAATCATGTTGTTTAATATTCGCATGAATCAATTTCGTTAAAATGCCGCTGGCACCAAAATTAGAAATAGAAATTTTCTTAGAGATATCAAACCGTTAGTAGCCCTTCTAAAGGAGTAAACTCTGTACTGAACTTAGTTTCTGACTTACGGAAACTCCTATGCCTTGGTGAAGCAGTCAACCATTGATAGAGTTTGCACTGCTAGTGACCGAATTTCATGACCAGATGGTTACCGTGAGCACATGTGAAGTGAATACTTATCAAGATGATCCGGTTTTGCATAATGTGCACTTTCCAAAACGTTTTTAATTCGATTCTTTGTTTTGCAGCCGTCATCCATCAAGGTGTGTAAATATTTCCGTACTAGTTCTTAGGAAGGCGAAATCTTGAAAAGCGCTGTCCGCCGCTACACCATACATTAGTTACGTCGTCTCAACAGTAACTCAACGACTAGTGATGGAAGTAGAAATTTGCTTATGGGAATCCTTACATCTTAGTGGGATTTAATTTTAAGCTTTTCTTTTGCTCTAATGGTAATATTCATTTGTTGAAAATGAATGGTGAGAGAGTTGATGGGCGACGATACATCGAATTTTTTTTAACAAATAAAAATAAATTGGCTTTCAATCTTACGAAGATAAATAAATATGGTTCCGCTTGCCGCTGCATTGTTCATCGCTAAACCGCAATCTCCAGTCCTTCACAATATCATCTTCTGTAAAGCATAGCGTTGCAAATCGCTTTCGCTTATCTCTCAAGATCCGATTACACACTTTTGAGCCGCATTCACCTTCGCCTCGCTTCAGTATTCTAATTTAGGATAGACTGTTATGTAAGTAGACGAAGAAAAATATCTCTGAACAATGCACTGCAATTTCTCTTTGTGGAAAAAGAAAAGCCTAGCCGGTGCTCACTCTTCAAATTTTCAAGATGCTTTCGCAGAGAACTGATCTCGAAAGTTAGTGATTTGAAACGCGCTCCAACTACAAAGTCAGAACTGACATTCTTTTTGTTCATTAGAATAGGGTGACTAACTGATTATTTTATAAAATTCTCTTTTAGATCACTTCCGTTTCTTCGTCAAGGAGGGTAAATCATATAAATAAAAGCGATCTTTTTTTTCTGGCAAAGAGCTGTATGAAACGAAAGTGTCACGTAGCGATATGCAATTCAGAGAGTTGCATCAATTTCTCACATCATCGCTTAGACCGAAGTGTTTTATTTCAAGCCTATAGAAGGCTTTAGAAATTTTAGAGTTTAAACTGTAACTGTTAAGATCCAATTGGACCAAACGAACGAATAAAACGGTCAAATGGTTCCAGCCATCGAAGTGAACTGCTGATTAAACAGCGTACTTGTCATTTCCTTGGTATTGTTCGTTGCTTACAAAAACAGCAAAATTGTTCGATTTAAAAAAAAAGAATCTGCGATCCAGAATCTGGTTGAATTGGTTGAAACTGAAGCCACGCGTTTCTGATTCACTCGGTAACGGCGGCTATCGGGGTCAGAGTATGCGGGCGAAGCCGCGGCATCAATCAGAGACAATCGTGTTTTTCCTTCTTTCCTAGGGATTAGGCGACCATCATCGAACTCGTCCCAAAGACCAGTTCTCAGACTCGAGACCGTATCCCCGACCTGCTTTCTCTGGTTCCAATTACTATTATGACTCCGTTATAGGATTCCATTTACAGCTCACCCTTAACGACATCAAAACGCCGGAAAGATGTTTCTTTGTGAGAAAGGAGTTGCCCGAAATGTGTCAGCATATCCGCATTATCGTCTACTTCTCTTCTTTGAGTGCCATATGCCTCCTCCTTTCGTGATGTGTTTCATAGCCTATGTGGAAAGAATTTTTGTTGTAAAGAATGCCTGATGTCTCGAATGAAATGGACTTCGAACTCAAGCTGTAGTAGCTGGCGATTTATAGTCTGCACAAATGATCTGCCACTTTTACGTTCTTTCTTTCTCTTACAATACTACTACATGCCAGCATTACCAAAGCCGCATTCAAAAAATTTGTATGAATTAAGATTGATACTGTTCGAATTTTCAAGTGAATATGTTGACCGAGAAGTGGTCTATCAGTTATCATCGTTAAAGTGTTTTTAAAATATTAAACAAAAGATTGAGAATGCGAAATATTTTGCAAAAAAGCTAGGTCGTATTTTTACACTATAAAAATTTTTTGAGAAGGTTGCAAGTAGAAAATATTGCGTAGAAATATTTCAAAAAACCATCGACCGTAAAGTCGGATCATCGGCTCTCAAGAAGGCGATAACGTTGAAACGTTAGCTGAATAACCCTTTTGCAAAACTCTTGTCAACTTAACCTTCCAAGAATGTATTGTGTAGAAAGTTATCTTATATCTCGAATTGTCTCAGCCAGCACTAAGTGAGCCAAGTGCTTGGAACTGCCCTCCGTACTGCCGCCCGTACTCCGCACCGCCGAACAACTCGATAAGTGATCGCCACCGATCGCACAAGGTGCGACGGTCTCGTCACAGATTGCCGTTTATGCCGGTTCTCGATGGATCCGATTGCAATTCCTTGTTTCTCGAAATGCATCATTGATTTCAATCCCATTGATAACCCGCTTTGCTGATGTCATCATCTGCTCGATCCTAAGCAGATCATTTTCTTTATTTGTTCCGTTATAAATTTGGATGCTACTCATTTCACTTTCTTGTTCTTTCTTTCTTTCCTTCTTTCTTTTTTACTTTTTCTGATTTTGTGTGCAGAGAAAGGTATAATCTCGTCACTAGCGAATTTTCTTCCGATATACACTCATTCTGGTCAATTTACCTCCGTTTTTAGTGTTCTTTTCATTGTTGTTAAATCTCATGGTCATTCACTGAATCCGATCATAAGCGAGTAGTGAGTGGTCACGGTTATTCGTGAATTCTCTGCATTGGATCGCGATCTTGTGCTCTAAGAGCTCTTTGCGCCATTTGAAGCAGACCCTCAGTCACCTGATATTCAACAATGGAGAAAAATTAAAACTCCCCAATGTTCAGTTTTTACTCCCTCGACAAAACTAGAAGGTTATTGTATCGCACTTCTTTACTTTGAAAACTTCAGTAACGTACATTCTAACGGCTTCGTATGGACTTTCCACTCTCTTAAATGCAGAATCAGAATCTGTCATTTCACTAGTACGAAAGGCCAAGTTTTACTAATACATCGTACAAAACTCGGAACTTCGGGTGGACTTCGAAGCCGCGGTTACCCTTTCTGGGACTCTGCAAATTATAATCCATGTTCAAAACTTCAACAGGCTTTCGGAGATGTAAGAAAGCATCCAAAGCGTAAATCCACTCTGTAATCATCATTGAATCTTATACTCTTTCTCTGAGAAATTTGAGAAATAAGGAAATAAATAGGGATATTTTTGATAATAAATGAAGCTGTTTGAAAATTTTCAGCAAGCCTTTGTTAGAGCCATTTCCGGAAGCATTAGTTAGCTTTTGAGCGAATTTTTCCTAAATGATCGACAAAGTTCTGGTCGACAACTGCTTTTGAACTCGTGCAGTATATCCATTAGCAAATCCACCTAAGCCGAGGAAGAATCAGATTTGTGAAGGAGGCCGGCGATTCGGCTAAAAATTGGATAATGAACTTCATTTCTATCGCTTTCTTGCTTTTACCGTATCTAAATGATTTATTGTGCATTTTTTCGTCCTCACAGCCCAACTCTTCTTTGGAGTTCTCACAAAACTGTCAGTAGGACTGCGTCCATAGGGAAATGCGACAATGAGGGCGTTCGTAGGCTAGACGTGACACCGTGCATTAATACCGTGCTTCAAGAATGCGATAATGCTCAGTCAGAGAATGTGCAGAGCTCTTGTGAGTTCTTCAGTGAGATTTTCACTCCTATCCTGTAGATCACCTCCTGCAAAAGGGTTTGAACGCGTCTCGCTTTTTCAGAGTCTTATATGTCTACTACTGGTCTTGTTCATTGCCGTTTCATCTCATCCTATCGACAATGGACTCGTCGATTCTGAATTGGTACACGGTAATGAGTGCTATGTTTCCTACTTTTTAAAAAAAAGCAACAAATTGGCAGTTGACGAATTTTCACTGGAACCATAAATGCGCGAAAGAAAACCGTGTTTTTCTTAGTTCGTCATCTTTCATCTGCTTACTTTTCAATGATTTTATTGGCGTCATTACCACCTTTCAGAATGTGTTAATAACAAGTCTGTTGACCTCCTCCTCATTCTTGACGGATCAGGTTCCATTGGTGACGACACGTTTCGGAACCAGGTCGGTAAAGTGGTTGGCGATATAATTTCATTAGCACCTTGGTGTGAAATATGCTTAACTTAAAAGAGAAAACAAGCACAGTCTTTTTCCTGGTTTTTCATATGCCAATGAAAATCTTCAATATACCGACGTCATCTGTAGTCTAATCATATTGGTATCTAAAGTCATGATATAACATTGTTTCTTGGTGTATATGTTCTGAAGTCTCCTGGATTCTTTCAGATTGCATTCGCCATGCATCTTGCAGAACGGTTGAACGTCTCAATGGAAGGCAGTCGAATGGCAGTCATGCAGTATGCCGAGACTCCTCGAGTCGAATTCACCCTCAACCAGTATACACATCCAACGCAAGTCAGTGGGGCAAAATCCTTCATGTTTGAGACCATTAAAAAAGTACTGATTTTTCAACTAAGCATTTGAGACAACGCAGACCAATCAATTACGGCATGATTTTTAACCGTTTTTAACTGTCTAAGTAGAGAGCATTTTTTCGTAACTGATAGCTATTATGAAAGCTTGCATGTTCTGTTCTTATATATTATAGTTGGAATGGGCCATTCAGCGGATCAATTTTCTCTCTGGTGCCACAAACACCGGAAAGGCGCTAAAATTAGCACTGCAACGCGGATTCAGTGGCGCACGAGGAGGAAACATTCCTAGAGTAGCCGTGGTTGTTACCGACGGCCAGAGTCAGGTGAGATGAGTGGCGCTATTCTCCATAAGTGTCCGATTAGATCTAGCAGTATGATAGGACGACTTACTGGAGTCGACGCTTGTCGTCTGCTAAGGTGTGACACTATCTCTTTAAAAGGCGTTCTTCTCAGACTGGTTATTGATGGTTAGCATCACCATATAAAGGCTTAATCTTGCTCCGTCTACTGAAATGTAATGAATGTGGAAAATATAATAGGATATCTTATTATAGTTCCTTACAGAACCAAAACAACTTATCGTGGAAGTGCTGACGGAGCAGTTTTGTTCGATTTTAGCGACAATTTTTTAGCGAGTTTTTGTGCTGTACTTATTATATATTTTCGTTTTAATGGGAGCATACAGAACAGTGTTTAAAACTGCCTTAAGAAATAAATAGTGTCATTGTTCCAATCCGACAGAAGGATGACTAACCAACTCCTTCAGACATAGGGCAAATTGTCCCAGAGTTTTCTGAGAGGATAAAAACGATACTTCTCCGGCACGATAGAAACGCTGTGCTGATGTTTCTGTAAACAACCGTAAGTTATTGTGAAATGATAAGGGATCAAGTTCCCGTCATTGATCAAGTCAATCGCTGGTGGATGCACTTTCTTCGTTTTCATCTTCTTCCTCTTTCGTCTTCGTCTCCGCTATGTTCTTGCTATTTTAACGCCAACTGACGTAGAATGCTTAATACTTAGTCAAACATTTTCGTAAGGTCAGCAGATAAAACATATTACATACAGATAGAATACTAGCTGAGAGGCAGGCGAAACAAATGGCCCGCATGCTGTGGTGGTGAACGCGTTACTCTCCGGAAAGGACAATAGCGCGTTCGTTCCCCACCTCAGACACCTGCGGGCCGGAGTTTTGCAAATATCTCAGCAACACTGTGGTTAAGTCACACATAATACCGTGTCGTGAGAAATGGTAGTAGGCAGTAAATAAAAAGTTAGCCACAATTCACCACCACACCATGCGGGTCCTTTATTTTGCCTGTCTTTCAGCTAGTTCTATAGATCAGCGCCATCAGCAATCACCCGTCAACGGGATTGATCTGGGGAGCCCACCTCAGTCACCTGCGGTCCAGAGTTTTGCAAATATCTCAGCAACATTGTCGCTGTATTTCTCTTAGTATCCTGCCGTAAAAATTGTAGTGGGCAGAAAATAAAAAGGTAAAAAGTTAACATTGTGATTTAGACTACACCTTCAACTTAACTGAGTTCAATGCCGATTTGTCGTCTCCAGATCAGTCTCGTCGGCAGGTGATTGCTGATGGCACTGATCGATGGAGAACTAGCTCAGAGACAAGCGAAACGAAGGATTCGAATGGTGTAGTGGTTAAAGCGCTAATCCCCGGAAAGGGTAGTAGCGCGTTCGCTTCTCAACGTAGACACCCGCGGTCCGGTGTTTTGCAAATATCTCAACATCATTGTGGTTTCATGCGCACTATGTTAGCAGTCAGAAAAATCTAGATACTGGCTTAATGAAATGAAATAGTGTTCGGCGTTGATTAATCCTGTGGGGTGTGCTGTACAATCGGCTTAACCAAACATCATTAGAGGTGATCGAGCGTATTTCTGGCGCATTCAGTGTCTTCCATATGCTTACCACTCTGCGAGTTCGTTGCTCTTATCGTCCTAGAAAAGTATACACTAATTTGCCGATGTTGGAGAGGTGGAAGGATTAGTGTACCACAGAGCGCAGGGTCGAAGCAAAAATCCATCCAATATGCATCCCCAGTCACTCTTGAGTACTGTGCTACATGCTCCACATGATCACTAATCATGGAAAGATGGAAGCGCACCTGCTAAATGTCTATTCTATGCCTTCCATACATCTACTTTCTCAACTTGAAATACTACAGGGTCACTTGAACATGAAGTCACTACGTATATGTACAGAGGTAATGGAGTAAATGTGAACTTTTCAAAAATTTTTTTGAATGGACCCAAAATCTAGCAATTCCCAAAACCGACTTTCTGTTTCTGTCTGTTTCTTGGCATTGATTGACAACTCGATGTTTTTCTTCAATAAGCAGACACGAGGCTGTTATTATTTATTTATTATTTATTACTATAACGACACCCTCGTGTCTGCTTATTGAAGGAATCATCGAACCTACAATGCTTTGTAGGCATCATCTTCCTACAGACGCTCAATATTTCTAGGATGAAGTCTCAGAGCCGGCACAATTGCTGCGCGACGCTCACGTCATGCTGTACGCTATCGGGGTCACCAACCTCATCAACGTACATCAGCTTCATCAGGTCTTTCTTCAATTCATCTTAAGATAAAGTAGCTTTCTTCGAGGTGTCCCTTAAGGAATGCCTTGAATACGGTTAGAAAAAGAAACTGAGTGGATCGTCTATCCGTATAGTCACTGAGCATAGAAAGATGAAATGAGAGCGAAAGAAAAAACAGGTTGAAAATGGCAAATACTTATATTCTGTTAGATGTCAAATAATGCGTGATAGTAGTAGCACGATTTTCAATAATGTTAGGGAAAAGATGTTGAATTTAGATCACTGGAAATCCAGTGAGGGTATTCACAGTGGAATCGTTCGACCAACTTGACAAAGCCCTGGCAGATTCGCTTACATGGGACATGTGCAAGACCGAATTCCGTTAGTCGTATAACATCTTTATGTTTCTCTATGAATCTTATTTTTGACAGAAATAGAAGTGCTTTTGGCTGGAATACCAGTTATTGGTCGCGTTGTCATGGAGTAGAATGAATTCGACAGTTGAGAAGGAATAGACTATTGATAACATCGTTCAGATATTGTTTATGCCCATCTTGCCTCTATATTATTGTACTCGATCAGACTTTACATGCTGCGCATATTATAGCAATTGATTCATTTCTTAAAGCCATTTTTCACTAAAGTCTTCGGATTTCACATGGGTGCTCCGCTCTTCCTAGTTTTCCTTATGAATGTCGTTACATGTTAGTTGGGTTGATCTTTCTGAAGCGGTAACAGAGACGAGTACCAATTTTTCCGCTCTTAAGGAAACTGGGTTCCTGGGTAGTTTCAAGCCAGGTCTTCGCATGCATTCAATGACATCAGTACCATTCTGTTACCTGTACCACGGTTACATACAACTAAATAAAACTGATGTAAAAAAGAAATGAAAGAATTGAAATAGGCAACTAAATCTCTTCCTTGCTTGCACTCATTGCACATGTAGCAGCCAACTTATTTACCATTAGTAATCGTTTTTTCTCAATACCGGATAGGACTTCCTAAGGAATTCTCGTCAAATTTTTCCGATACTCGAGGAACGATAACACTTAGAACCAGCGCAGTAGCCTTGATTAGTTACTACAGTATGCAAAGCATTAAAGAAGATTGTAGTTAGAGTAACAAACAGTATGATATAACAATGATTAGATTCTATTTAGTGTATTCTTTTCCATAGCAGGGTACGATATGAAATACCACCACAAGATTGAGCTGTGAGCAGAACTAAGGATCTCATGTGAGCTTCAAACCTGCAACTGCCCTTAACGAGAGCTCACGTGCTAGCCACAACGACAACTGAAGCTCCTCCTTGCCTTGTACTCAACCTTGTTCTTACACTAATCGGTGCTAACAGCAATGTGTAGAGGAAAATGGTCTGGCATGCAAACTTCAGCTTAACAGAGTTCAGAGCTGATGTAATGGATAATACGTGAGCTCCTAGTAAAGGTAGTCTCTGGCATGAGATCCACATGAGGTTACACGAGTTCGCTCATGACTCAGACCCTTGTGGCAATATGATGACACTCTAAAACTACAATTTTATAGGGCCTGGGACCCCAGATATAATTTGTGGACCAGATCGAATCGGTGTAAGGGCGTCGACAAAAAAGCCGTTCGACGGCTTCGTTTTCGTCATGGATCACTTCCATCAGGAAGAGTGCCGTGCAGGACCCGAGAAATTTCCCGATCCCAAGAGCATCGGTATCACAGTGCCATTCAATGCATGCAACGTGCATAGGTATCGATCGGTTAGTGAACCTTTTCTGCTCGCTGTGTTCACTACCTAACTGATTATTTCCAAGTTTTATGGAAAATAATTCTCAATTAATGAGCATCAAGAACTCTTGAGCACACGACCGTTTGAAAAGATCGCAGACTAAAGCCGATCTACTCGATGTAGTGTGGAAGATGTTCATAGTTCCTAATTTTGTTCACGGTTTTGTTTTTGTTTTCGCAAATAGAGACGAGAAATATTGTCAATAAGTAGTCCAAGTTCTCCCTAGAACAACAAAGTTTCTATTCTTCTATGTGTTTTAATTTCAATGAAAGTTATGTTTACATCGTTCAATTCCCTTCAATAATATTTCAGCTGAATCCACGCGGCATCTTTGTGGAAATGACTGTCGTTTTCATGTTCCACACTCTGTAAGCAGTTTTTGTACACATCTTTGTTTTTCCACACATCTTTGTTTTTCCATTCTTCTCTCCATTTGGTTTTAATCCATTTTTTTTCTTACAAATCCCTTTTAAGTGAGGGTAAATCACAGTTAAGTTCTAACCAAATCGACAGTGCATTTGTACTAGGGAGCATGCTGTTCCGTTGGCTTGCTATCAGAGTTGTGCAGGGATTTGCCCTTGACGCATTCACTCGTGGATTTATGGATATAGGTGTAGGTGTCCTGCAAAGCAGGTATTTGCTATGCATGCGGATGCGGTTTGGGACCACGATCAATTAATCCAACACCTTTACGTGAAGAACTAAGTGAACCACTCATAAACTGCGCAACTCTACGTCGAAATCAAGTGAGGTACTCGTTAATACTTTTTCGCCAGAAACAGTAGCAATCCAGAATCTGATAAGAAGAGTGTGCGGTATGCACGTCAGTTACACCGAATCGAGCATTTAGTGGTTCCATGTTGTTTTCGTGGGATTGTGGGAGTGCTTGTAACTCAACCAATGGTGGCGACAAATTAAATGGGAAAAATACACAGTGGGATTAGAAAAAACCGATAGATAGATACTCCTTCTAGACCAAGAATTCAGGACTGTAGCTGTTGTTTTCTGGCATACTTCAATTTCATAGAGAGATTATACCATGCCCTTCCAACGGTTTACTGCCTCATCGTGGCTGGGAGGTGTTCCTGAGTGGCGAACTGCAATGTACAGCTGGAGATTCATCCGCTAGCAGGGCCTCCCAAGCTGAGAAATCTGGAGTTTTTATCAGGAAGCCTAGCTAAGAGTAAGCCAATACCAGGATCCACCACCGTCCTCGTATCAAAGCCGCATGGTGGCAAATCTCTCTCTGATCCACAACGGCTGCGGCTACCTGTGGCGGTGAAGATCTGGGGCAGACTTTAGCCAGGATGTCTTCGGGATTCCAGGGAACCACAATGGCTTAACCAGCAGATCTCCGAAAAATGGAGATTATGCTGGAGCCCGCACAACCAGTGAGGACGGGTCATTCAAGTGACAAGTGTCAAATTATACTATGGAGGTGGATTTTCAGCGATAAACAGTTTCAAATCCTTCCCGCTAGAACTGTAAGAAACACTACGTTCACCAGAAGATTCTAGAAGAGATATTAAGTATTGTACTGTTATAGTATTTAAACGACGTTATTTTCAATGCCACGAAACGAGTACATGATATTTCCCTTGTGTGACATTTTGAACATTGTAATATTGTTGAAGTATTAATGAATTGTTTGTAGATTTATGACAAAAGTGGACCAAATGGTCAAGATACAATGCTTTTACATGGAAGCCGATAAACAGGTTACCGTCCCATTGTCCGTCAGGTACGCTTTATGGGAAGGGCCAACTGCAAATCTAATTCTTATTGGACCCATTTCCTTTCGAGTTGTTTTTTTGACTTACCTTAGAATTGTTCTATGAGTAATGTACATTAGCTAACTAGCATGCCATCTCCCAAATGTGTACGTGGTAGTAAAGTCGTTTTAGTTCGTCAAGATTTAATTTTCTTCAAACTCTGACTCTTTCAGATTTAAACATTTAAAGGTCAGAAAAAGGAACCAGCTCTCTAGAATGAGAGGATTCTCAACAACATTCACAAAATTTGAGTCGATTTGAAACACCTCCACCTAGCCCGAATTCATGTTTTAGAACGTCGGTCGTCCTCAGGCTATGCGAAGAAGTTGTTTTTTAGTATGATCACAACACAGTTTCGTGAGAAGATGTATCAGATGCCGCAATGCACGTACACCCTTCGTAAGGCCAATCCGGACGGCGAAATTGTACGCTATGCGAGTCTTGGTGAGAGCGTCTATCATCGGTGAGTCTTCACCACCCCTACCAAAACATCTGAGCACGCGAAAACATAAACGGTTTGCGTGAAAACATTTCTCAGCAAATACCCCGTCCGACTTCAGCTTTGAGCTTTGAACTCAATGTGGGGCGTCCCAGTTCTTTCAAAACTCTTATCAACCGCAAGGTTGAATATTATGAAACGAAAAAACTTAGATCGCTGAAAATCTGACGGCACAAGCTTGCCTTCAAGAGAATGTTCAAATCGGCCTTTGTTGAAACTAAGTAAAAAATCAAGGAAACCCTGGCAGATATAAAAGTTGACAAAGGAAGCAGATTCAACCCTTTTCGGTGATGCTAATAAAGTCAGGAAGACTTTATATTTGAGTTAGTTCATAGAGGTTCCATCTGCTGTTTGAGTTATGGACCTTTGTTCACAATTTCTATTACGCAAGTCCAATATTTGAGAGGCGGGCAATCACCAACTAAACGTTGTACAGGCTGACTTGATTCCTGTCTTTATCGACTGAGAAAAAAGGTTTTAGTTACGTAAACAATTCAAATCTAGTTAAGCACAAAGTATCACGGTAACCACTTTTCTCCTGACGGTAAGTGGTAACATGCACTGCAAAAACTTTTATACCGTTACTGGATAGTGTATTCTGCAAGCCCACACTAGAAAAGCCAGTAGGAGAAGCAATGATCCACTTGAAGGGTTTCTTCATTGATCTCAAACTCCCTTCACGATCATATTCCACTCAGGTGGGAGTGTATGGAGGAGAATGAGAAGGACACGTTTGGAATGTTGGTGCACTCTTGCTACGTCGATAATGGCTACGGCGATCGTGTCGACATACTCAGTGAAAAAGGGTGAGCCATTTTTGTCATACTTCTACAATATCCTTAAATGAACGTGATAACAAGGTGCGAGATTTTATTCATCAAAAGTTCTAGAACGTTTCCTATTTTCTTCACGGAGTTTTCTTACAGTTCCTCTCTTATGGGGTTAATGCAACGTCTTTCTCATTTTGTACCTATTGTATACGGTGTTTCTTTGGGCATCCAATTTAAAATATACTAGCCGTAAGCTGAAATACTGTCTGTATACATCAACAATATGAATTGAACTCAATTTCGAGGAGATGAGTAGCGCAGTGGTAGCGGTGCTGCTCAGCGCGAACAAGACGCTGCCTCGATCATTCAATAGGTCCACCAAGTTTTGAGTTCGTCCGGCGACGGGAAATAGCTACCAGATTCGCTTGGGTCCACCTAGCTTCCTCGAATCCACGAAAGACAGCGCCTATTTGTGATGAAGATGGGGGAACTTCTAGCTCGGCGATCCTAAGAATCGATGGAGAGTCGGACTCGACCAGCATTGAACAGCATTGAAAGGAAGCAACCGAATCAATGCGAAAAATCCGAAGACCTTCATGAAATGTGAATGCGAGGAAACGAATCGAAATGCTGGGGTTCGCAAAAGGTATGATGGTAGATCATGTAGAAAAGTCACCTCAGTAATTGGCCATTGAATATAAAAAGACTGTGCTAATATAAGGCGCAGTTGCACTACTTTTAAGAATTGATTTCAGGAAAACGGCTAGGCAATGGCATTTGTGGTCGTTGAGCATTCTCAGCTCTCATCAGCCGTTCATTTTCGCAACAGCGCTTCGACTAATTCTTCATATTGTTTATGTAGCCTTCCATTCATTGCGATTAGCTCCTTATAGCGATGATCCTTTGCAGTTAAAAACATTCAAGAAATAATTTTTACGACTGACTTTCTATTAAGCTCGGCATTGATCAAATAATTTGTAAATGCGTCGTTTTTTTTCTCAGCAATCGCGAGGTTGTCAAGCAGCTTACGTTTACTTCCGCCCGTTCCGGCAGAATCGCCTTCTTCAGAGCCTGGAAGGGTACACTAATAAGCAACTTACTAGGTCAAACGCTTCAATAACACATACAGAAAGATGAGAATCCAAATGGTAGTCACACGGTCAACAGCTTCTCGAAAAACCCACCGTTTTTTTACGTGCCTTCCACTGACAAAGAGCCGCTGATCAGCGTCGCATATGGTTGACGACTGCACCTCCACACATCAACCATCGATACGAAGGTACGGGGAGAGATCACGTGTGATCTCGGGGCATTGCTCCCTGCTGTTCATTTTAAGGTTTCTGGCATTTATCCAAAAATGCTCAAGAAGCTTGCGCGCTGTTTTGCCAACCTGTGCGAGGATAGTGGCTTTTATATCAAAATCGTCTCTGCTATGCTTCTGTATCCTATGCGTCCCTAGTGGCATGCCTTGTCTTGCTTTTCGTTTGCCGTCTAGGTGTTCTTTTATGCGAATACAGAAAGGTCTGCCCGTTTCGCCAATATACTTATCTCCTCAAGTACTACAAAAGATCAATATATCGTACCTGAACTCATGTAGTCACCGTCCCTGCCATAAGGGCAGATTACCCAATCTTGTGTTTCACATAAACGGTCAAATAAGCGGTTACGAATTAACTGATGATGAAGAGTGTTGGGTGGTATTTCAACTATCGCTACGGATTCCTCTAGGCCTGCCCTTCTTAGGCGCCGTTTTATAGCTATACTTACTTCATCGCTAATAAATGGCAGCATAAACGGGACTTGCTGTTGACCAAGTGTTTGGTCTTGGAGCGTCGCTCTCCTTTTAAACATATCTCGTCGGGTTACCATTTCATAGCATTGGAGATGGCTATTTGCCGAGCCAAGTGGCGCAATTCCTCCATTCATTCGTTCTTCGTACACACGGAGGTGGCTGTTCGAAATATGTTTCTCACAATCGCCCTCTTTCGTTGATGTGGAGAGGTGCAGTCGTCAACCATTGGCGAACACAATCAGCTGTTCTAATCTTCTTCAAAGGAAGGCACATAAAAACGGTGGGTTTTTCGAGAAGCTGTTGACCATGTGACTGCCATTTAGATTTTCGTCTTTCTTTATGTGTTATTGAAGCGTTTGACGTGGTGAATTGCATATCACTATGCCCTTCCAAGCTATAAAGAAGGCGATTCTGCCGAAACGGTAGCTACGGTGGTATTGTATGCGTGTTATTGTACGGGAGTAAACGTACGCTGCTTAACAACCTCTTGGCTGCTGAGAAAGAAGACGATGCATTTATAATCCAATGCCGAGCTTAATAGAAAGTCAATCTTGGGAACAATCAATTTATGTTCTTGCTGAGAAGACAAGGGGTACGGTTTTACTCTTTATTACGATGGAGCTGACGTGTCGGTGGATTTCGCCTTCCTCAGACCCTGGAAAGGTCAAGTGAAAAGGTTAAGCTCGAGTAAGGCAACCTCACCCGACGATGTTGTTTTATACAAAACGGTTGTTAACTGGTTGTCATCTGACAACGATTTTTTTGTCGACAATCAAGCCAGCAGCAGTCGGTATTAGAATAAAAAGCACAAAGTGTAATAATACTGTACTAAACCGACTTTCACTTAAACGAGTGAATCGAACGGTGCTCCACCGACGGAGATCCGACTCGATAGGACAACAAAGATGCCAGATCGAGAAGAAGAACAACCATGTACCATCGACTCATATCATCGGCTCTGACGAATACGAAGACGTCCAAACGTTAGCCGAATAAAAGTTACCTAGCAACCTCGTGCGAGCTGAATGAACAATGCAAAAAAGTTTATTGATTATTTACGTAGAGACGAAGTGAATATCAGTTCAGAACTGTGTAATTTGTCAGTATTTGGTTTATCAGATGTGTGAAAAGGCGAATAACGCAGTGGTAATTATGCCGGTCGCCATTAGCACGGTGCTGGTTTAATTCCGCCCCAAGCTCACCAACCCTCTTATCTCTCCAAGGACGGAAAATTAGTACTGAACTTGTCTCGGAGAACTCAATCTTTGCAGTCTAAGTGGGAACCCGGCTATCTCAAGGCTCTAGGGACAATCGACTCGACCAGCACTCAGCAGCACTAATAATCAAGACCCTCAAGCAGCAGCCGAAGCAACACGTAAGAAGTTGGGAGACCTTCGTAGATGATGGATGCGAGGAAGAAGACCAAATACAAGTGCTGGGATCCGTATAGTCGGTGTAAAAGACAGGTTGTGCGAAAAAATTTTCGTTTCAAGCCGTTTTACTCCAAACCTTTTAAAAAACTTTCAACTATCAAGTGATGCAATCTTATAGGGTATGCCGGCAAACTTTTTTAAAACATTAAAGTAAGAAGCAACTATGCTTTTCCCACTATAGGAACCGGTTTGCTAATTCCTTCTGCGCCTCGAATATCAAAGGGTTTTCTCGCAATTTCCTGAGATTGTCGTTTAACACTCTATTCTATGTTTTAACGTTTTGTTTTCTGCCTTCTATAATTTTCATGGCAGGTTACTAAGCGAAATACAACCACAACGTTGCTGAGATATTTGCAAAACTCTGGACTCTATTCTATAGCAAAATGAATTCTTTTCCGTTGGCTCTGTCACTAACAATTCATAAAATTATCTCATGAAATAGCCTTACTCACTGACAGACTTGTTGTTTATGTTAAATGTAGAAGACTGTAATAAACTACTGAACTATTTGATAAGCATAAAGAATCCTATCTCTTTCAGATGTGGCCTTGATGCAGTACTTCTGTCCACTCCCGACTACGACGATTCGCTTAGATTGGCCACAAAAGCCTACCATGTTTTCAAATACGCCGACCGTCCTGTGTTGCAGTTTCAGTGTCAGGTTAGAATCATATGGCAAACCAGCTGTAGACCTTGGCTAACATTTTTAAGAAGATTGTGGTTACATACTGTTTCAGATTACACTCTGCCTGAAATACGATGGCGGCTGTGATGGTATTACCCCGCCAAAGAACTGCCCCACTTTGTACGGAGAGAATGGCTACCATCATCATTATGGAAGCAAAAGAAAGGCAATCCGTCTCATAACCTTTATCCCAGCTCAAAATAATGCCTTAAACTATCTAAAAAATGAGTAACCAATTGTCAATTCATAGAGAGGAAGTCTTATTTAGGCTCGAGAAGTAGACGGCATTGGAACCGTAGACGTCTTTACGGATTCAGTAACGGTTGTCGATCAATTGCCGATTTGTTCAACATCGGTACTGATCTTTGTACTTGTGGAAAATAATAATTGTAACCATATTCTGAAAGAAGAGATGATGCAAAGATGCGAAGTCGATAGTCAACAATCAATAACAAATGGATAACTAAGAAAAATGATTTCATTTGCTAAAACCTTTATAAAATGAGACCCTTGTGGTGAAATTATCAGGTTTGAATTTGTTTGAAATTTAGAATTCCTATTTTTCTTAGAAAGTACTAACAGAATTATGCTTGGCCTAATAGAGTTTCTAGTTGAATAGACCATAGCATGACTTCTTTTCCATAGTTCCTAACCCTTACAAGTGCGCTTCCATCTTTATCGCAAGAACAATTAACTATCAAGCGCAGACATTTACTCCAAATGGTGGTGATTCTAGCAATTGCATCACTCTTAGTTGACTTTCCTTACACGATCTTTGATGGTCAACATCACTGATAGATCCAAATTCTCACAGTTAGTCAAAATCAGAGGATTTGTGGGTTACAAAGAATAAGAATACTATGACTACGACTGCTTTCATCGTTTTCGAATGCTCTGCCCGCTATTCGCGAGATTCGTCGCCATACTAGAAGAATACGAGTCGAAGCGCAATAAGCTTTCTCCCAATCCGCGAAAGTTGGTAACTGCGTGTGATGGGAACGCCATGGCCTGGCGATCTCGGGTTAGCAAAGAAATCATGCTTGACCAAAACTCAACGTGTTAATAATGAAGAATAACGGAGCTTCAAGATGCAACCGAAGTCACCTACAGACTCGACTGGCCATGTGGATGACAGTTTCAAGACAACGAGCTGAATGAATGAACTGCTAGGACCCACATAAGATGTGAGGAGAGCTCATCGAGGTTTCCATGCATTAAATATACGAAGCCGACGTGCTCCTGAAAAATGACGAATTCCGAATTTCTTGAATACATGGAGAATTTTTTTTGATTGCTATGTCTATATTTTGACGTCGTTAAGAGTTATTGTTCCCCTTGCCATAATTACAGCCACAATGTTAAGAACTTTGCAGTACTTATGACATCCTGCATATTTTCAGGTATCCCTAATCAACTCAGCGATTATTCTTGCGTTTACCGTCGCCAATATGGTCATCTCAATCGTAACAATAGTAATCTGGATTTTTACGCTAAAAAAACCATCGAAAATGAATCCAACCACATGACATACAATTTGATGATTCTCACAACTCTAAGTAGTGCAATGAGCCTTGTCGTAGTTAACTGCATGACCCTAGAAGGACCATCGCAGGAAAGTTGGAGCGAAAGTCATCAATACGATAGAGAGTAGGTGTTCGAGCTCGCCTCGCTTTTCATACGGGCGCTTCGGCGCTTCGCGACGACGCGATGACTGCGCGAATCGCTGCGTTGCGCCTTATCACCAGTCGTCGAGCGCCCCGTCTGCATTTGTGCATGTTTTCCTTCGTCGTCTAGAATCGTTAACCCTCTTACGACCGTACGTCTTGATTTCAGTGCGCACCTCAAGTGCGATTCTGTAACATGCGGTTGTGAAACGGTTGACTTTGTGTTCTTCGTTGCCGGTAATGTGAAATCTGCTGCAAACAAATGTCTCATACTCCTTCATGGTGTTTTTTCACTATCCTTTCTTTCTTTTTTCTCATCTGTTTCCTTATCTCGTCGCTTACTACCTCATTTCATTGCTAGTTGAGTATTTGCTTTATATGAATTATATGAAATCCACTCGTCAGAATTTATTTTGTCCGTGGAATGAATTTATCATTTTGGTTACATAAACCGCTTTCCAAGCCTCAAAGCCATGACAATCTGATGATTATCGTAACTTAAAAGAGAGGAATACAACGAAAAGGATGCTAAGACATGAGCAAAACTCGGAACCTCAGATGAACTTCGAGCCCGCAACTACATTTTCCTGTCGCTCACGTGCTATCCACTGCACCGCACGAGGCCTTGACTTTGTTTTTCTCTCAGTCAGTTTTTTACCCTAAAGGTGCTATCAGAAATCACAAGTCAGCGGGAGTAATATGTACAGCCCACGGTAAAAGGAGGATTCGCGTGTACAAAGCCCACCTAAAGTTACAAGTTTATTCATATCTCAACATTCTTGTGGTTGTACTTCACTTTATAGCCTACTATGCAGAAAATAGGCAGGAAATAAAAGTTGACACATTATTAGGAAGAAATGACGCCCATTTTGAAGGCGATTTTGGTTTGTGATGTGATCGTGAAACACTCTCTTGAACTATTTTGTTCAGAAGTTCTTGATCAAGCTAACATTATTCCTAGACAAACTGAAAAATGTGCCGGGCATGCGAGTGCAATAAACATAGAAGGACTGAATACTTATCTGGGCTATACAATGATTTTCGGGAGATAACCGATGCTTAAAATCATTGTTTTTATCCTCGCAGACAAATCTGATAAAACTTGGAGCCTTCGGAATATCGGATGCCTTCTTCAACCGTAAACATCTCATCGAACGACAAGTGTGTGCCTATTGCAGCACAACTTTAGCCACTGCGCTATAGACGCATTCTCAAGCACTGCGAGAAGAATTGACGTCTCTTTATTACGTCGTTCTCACCATTCCTGACTCTTTCGAGTTTGAGAGATTTTAATGGGATTCTACCAGGCTTGAATTGCCGTAACTTCGGTGAACCTTATTATTATGAATGGAAAAATACGACCAACGCTTCGGCTGTCCCTGGTAAGGTCGGCACTGCATTCGGCACAAACTGGGGTGAAAAGATCGTACCATTTAGCGTCCATTAAAACGGCTTTTTGCTCAATAAATCTACGAAATTCATAGGAATTCGTGCCGAGTACTGTAGGAAGTAGCAACATCGAATGGGTTACTAAAAATGTAGAAAAGAAAGGCAAGACGAATTGCTTTCATAGCATGTTCGTTTTCGGACAGGCCATCTATTTTTGTACCTTTACCCATTTGGATACCTGGATGGTCCGTCTTCAA
This sequence comes from Angiostrongylus costaricensis, assembly GCA_900624975.1. NCBI lineage: Eukaryota > Metazoa > Nematoda > Chromadorea > Rhabditida > Metastrongylidae > Angiostrongylus > Angiostrongylus costaricensis. The sequence goes on along the minus strand of UYYA01004181.1, from coordinate 59,066 downwards.
CGGTTGTGAGGACCCCAGCACAACTTTCATTTTTTTGGAGCTTTGCTGGTTTAGCCATTGTGGTTTCCTAGAGTCCCAGGGTGAGCCAGTCCAAAGTCTGTTCCAGGTCGTCACCACCAAAGGCAGTCGGCGCCGCTCCGGGTTAGACGGAAATTTGCCACCATGCGCGTAGTTTGATACCAGAACGGTGGTGGATTTTGATATTGGTTTCTTCTTAGTCGGGGTACCTGGTGGAAACGCCAGATTCCTTCTCAGTTTGGGAACCCTGTTGGGAGGATGAATCCGTCCGCTGTACATCGCACCTGACACCCAGGAGCATTTCCCAGTCACGATGAGGAGGTAATCCGTTGGGAGGTTTTTTGCCTTTAGAGTTTATATTACTTGAATTTTTTCTATTTTTGTTTTTATATGACCCGTCTTCACGTCTACTGCGCGGTTCTTAGCACTACTCCCATTCGATTCGTTTCGTCTGTGGCTTCGGCTCCTGCATGAGGATTTCCATTCCATCTTGAATGCCGTAGGATGCTGGTCGACCGATCCTCCCTCGTGTCCTGAGATAGCCGGACTGGATCGTCTCTAATTGGATCACAGGAAGTGATTTTTTCCCCGAACAAGTCCGCCACCAATTTCCCGGCCCCGGAGGGATGAGTGGGTTGATGGCCCCGTAGAGGAATCGAACTAGTACCGTGCTCGTGATGACCGACATCACTACCACTTGCTATCCGCCCCATACATTATTTAAATAGAGCATAGAAATTCAAAAATTGACAACAACACAGTATTTGGGAACATTTGGCCAGTTAAAGGAGAAAGAAAGGAAAAAGCATAACACACAGACGTATAAATGCCAGGAAGGAGAAGAGTAACGAGAAAATGTGTATAAGGTGACGTCTTGTAAGCAATACAGGTGCGCCTGTAGATTAGAGAAGTCACGATCCTCTGCTGCCTCCTTTCGCCTTCTCGATCGCTGGTTGATTCGAATGCATTCCAATAAAGCCTCCAATGTGTCGTTTTCTTGTTCAGCAATCGCGAGGTTTTTAAACAGCATACATTTACTTCCATAGAGAAACACAACACAATACAACGCTAGCTGACGTTTCGGCAGTATCGCCTTCTTCAGAGCCTGGAAGGGTATACTGATATACAATCTACTAGGCCAAACGCTTCAATAACACTTACAAAAAGACGAAAAACTCTTCGGTAATTACATAATCAACAACTTCTTGAAAAAACCCACCGCTTTTTCGTGACTTCCAATGAGGAAGTTTGGAACAGCTGATTATAGTCGCATATGGTTGACGACTGCACCATCCCACATCAAAAATCAATGCGAACATACGGGATCAGGTCGCGTATGACCTCCGGGCATTCGTCCCTGCTATTCATTGTAGTTTTCACGCTGGTGATATTGACTTTTACTTCAAAATCGTCTCCGCTATGCTTTTGTATCCTATGCGTGCCTAGTGGGTGCTTCGTCTTAGTTTT
>UYYA01004181.1:0-56241 GCA_900624975.1 Angiostrongylus costaricensis | reverse complement strand
AGACGTTCTAGAAACATTTGGGTGTTTGTGAGGTGAGCTGGAATGTGGTTAAGCAACTGGGTAAGTATCAGGCTTAAAAATCAGGTTATTCTATCTGTTGGTTGGCCCATCTACACAGCTGATGATCGGTCTAACCTTAAATGATGACGGATTGGTTGACGCATGATCATCAGGTGATACCAACTTATGTGTTTTAATAAGTAGGTATAGGACGGGACATGTTGGTCTATCGATTTTAAAGTGCGAAATAACCGATGAATTTAAACCCGCAGCCTTTGCCACACTGACCCATTGATTGTTTAGCTCTCGGTATTGACTTTTATATTCCTTTTCAGAGGATGGGCGATAGAGAGTAGCATCACTAAGATGTTCCTCTGTTATCTCAACATCCAGCTGGCGAGGGATAACTACGAACTCTCCTCCCTTATCACTAACAGACAATCTTATTGTTTTCGAGTTTATTAATTCTCTAATTTCCCGCATGCCACATTTTTGTGCGGCTGTAAGGTTAGAAATAAACTTTCTATCGCGGTAGTGATCAAGGGTCTTGAGAACGCCGTCCGAAAACGCGGAATTTTATGTCAACTCCATCGTTAGGGTCCTGCTGTCTAAAGAACGTTTTTGGGAAAGGAGATGGTGGTAGTGTCGCCGCCTCTTGATTTTTATCTCTATTTGATGTTTCTTGCTTGGCCTGATAGCGGAGTCGATCTTGAAGCTCATAAAGGTTGCATGCTATCCTACGCTGGGTCGTTTTAGAAATGGACTCTGATGTTGCAAAACTTGGGCCCAATTCTAATAGCGAGCGCGCAAGGCCTCCAATATTTCCTTTGACGTGACCGGGATGACCTTTGAAAATATTCGCTCCAGTAATTCTTCGCAATTCGTATGTTCCTCATAGGATTTTCACAAAATCTGGCAATTTGATCGGTGATGGTCCTGCTGTGCTCTTGATATCTCATAAACCTACTCGAATACGAATATCGTCAGCAGGCTCTCGTTAAAAAACGTCGCGTGTTCAGCTCATAGGTTTTTCAATTTTTTCGAACAAGATGCTCTTGAAAGCTTTACAGGTCGTCCGCTACCTCCTCATCTTTATGCTGATATCGTTCCTAACATTGAATTCCAAATTAACGTTTATGTATATATCACCTGTATCACCTGTAGTCCCGTTGATCGTCGAGTGACTTGAGCGGGCGTTAGTAAATCTTCCATTTTTCCATGTCGCGTGCAAGAGTAGTTCAGTGGCCGTCCAGAGATTCGTTGAGCATCATATCATTTTTCTAGGATTTTCGTGAAGAACTCTGACCATCGGGTCGGTGGTCTTCCTGCAATACGTTTGTCATCCCGAGGAATCCAGTCACTAACGGTTCTTGTCCATGGGTTTTCATTCATACGCATTAGGTGTTCGGCCCACTTTATTTTCGACTCTTTGGCGTACAGAACGGCATCTTTGATTTTTCGGATCTCTTTGCTTACTTTTGTGAAACAGGATACTCCCAGCATCGTCCTTTCGACTACGCGATCGATAACGCTGAGTGATCTATGATCCTGCTTACGCAGCGACCAGGTTTCTGACGCATACGTTAGGGCAGGAAGTACCGTTGAGTCGAAAATGTGGGCACGGAGTCGGGTGTTTTTTATTCTCTTTACTACATCCTCGATGGTCCTGAAAGCTACCCGAGGTCCGTTTTTTTTGCGGTGTTTGGCATTTTGATACCGACGTATAGCATGCTGGGCTCTAAACGTGGGGGTTGGGTACACTCACAGGTAGTTTACCAGGCTCTCCTGGATTCACCTGCTTCTCAAGGAACCAAAGGTCGCTTTTTGTTCGCGATTAATCCCCTATCCGCCACCTGGAGACGCGCCACGTAGCCTCGCGACTAACCGGCTCGAGATCCCTCATGTGAGGGAGATCCATATAGCACATGTAGAGGAAATAAAGCGGTTGTGCTGCAGAATGTACACGAAACTTTGAGAAGCAAAATAAATTTATGTGACCTGACTGCGTCTATGTTGACTATAGTTGAAAAAAGCAGTAGTAGTGAAGAATGCAAGCTATTGGTAAAGGGCACTTGCATGTGGGATTTAGATGCTTTCTGCTAGAAAGTATGCGAAAATGAACGTGACTATGATTCACTCTGCTGATACTGTTGAAGCAAAAGTAGTGAGGGCACAGGAATTGCAGTGATCTATATGCCGTTCAAATCGTGCATAATTGTGGTTCGAATCCACTCCAAGCTAGAAAGCAAGCTTATCTCTCGGTGAAAAGAAATTGGTGCAGTATTTGTTCGCGAAAGCCTCGTTCCCCGTCCATATTGGACTGGAACTGATTGCGGTGAAGAGCTCGAACTTTCTATCACAGTTTATCGGCGACTCCAGAAAAAAAAGTCGACATCCAACGATATTAATTAGTAAGACAAAATAACAAAATACATCTTCATGAATAACGGGTGCTAGAAAATAAACCTTGTGCAAGTGTTGTTGAGATAAGCACAATACGCGATGCCGCGTGGTATAAAATAAAAAGCATGACCACTATATAATAGGCCAAAAAGGTGGCTATCAATAGTGACTTTGTTACAACACTCTTTACAAGCAGATTTCAAACATTTTTGACGTCTGGAAGTAGTTGAGAATTATCGAACCTTTAAACTCTGCAACTCAATATTGACAGAATGCAGTATTCCTCTCGGATGAGACCGTAAACTCAAGTTATAAGTAAGAGATCGCAAGTTATAAATTGTTCTGTTTGCTGCTTTGGTGCAGTGGTCGGTTGCGTCCTGCAACACACGTGGAATCGAACCCCTTGCCCATGGCCCACCAAGCCTTCCAACCCTTTTTCCCGGCTCTGCAAATTGGTACCATAGCAGCACTGGTTCGATACATCAACAGGTCAGTGCGAACCATTATAAAGACCAGATATGCATTTAATCACCTATAACGATGCTTAATGAAGCCGGATGCATGACTCTTCCCTCAGGGATTAATCAACGAGAGCTTTATCCTTTTATCTTTTATTATGCTCCTTTCATGATCGATAGTTCTAAAATCTGTTAAGACTTCAGCAATGTGGTTTATGGTTGACTCTCTCACGAGAGCAATTCATATTGAACTTATGAGAAAGCAAGATGGAGATTCATTGTTTAAACGTTTACGATTCTCATCCCGCAGCTGCAGTTATCTTATAGATTACGGTGTGAGAGTCGCATGAGTCACCATGCTCGAATAGAACCACCACCATCAACGACGGTGGCGAGGGAAAGAAACAAATGGCAAATGTGCTGGAGTCCGCACAACTCGTGAAGGCGGACCATCCAAGTATCCGAGTAAGTAAGAAGCTCATCCAAGTTGCATATCAACCTAGCACAACCACTAATGTAGTTCACGAATAATCGAAGAGGCCATGTGAAAAGATCACACACATGAAAACAATTTCATATTATAAATTAATGCAAAATTTCTGCAGATCACAATGGGCAATAATAATTGATATGAAATTTATTACTTTCCGTAGACTTTCCGTGAAACGGCAGACGGGATGTAATTCGGATTTTGAAGACCCCACCAATAAATCTAGTGGCCACTCTCTCCGTCGACGATGATCCAATCTATAGAATTTCGCGCATGACGATATGGATATGACGGGTCAAAGAAGATGACGATGTGCTATTCCAGAATCCCTCAGCGATGTAACTCTTTATTATGATTGGATAGGCAGAGAAATCAGGAGCTGAACGATTTATAGTTTACCAAATTTTATTACCAGAAATATTACGAACCATCGCATTCAACACAGAGGTCGCACTGACCAGAAATCTGAAATATAGAAAAATAAGATTGAATATACCTTAACACAAATACGGTTAAAATCACCATTTGTGCTAAGATGCTCTTTATCTTCAGAAGGCGTTCAATGTGGTGATAGTGCAAGCCGAATAGTAAAAATTACCTTTCTGGGGAGTAACGCATTCATCACTACACCATGCGGGTCCTTCGTTTCGCCTACCTCTCAGCTAGTTCTATTTGTCACTGTCAACAACACTCACCCGTCAATGGGATTGATCTGGGGAGCACAAACCGGCATTGAACCTCAGTTAAACTGAGGCTATAGATGAAATCCACAATGTTCACTCGTTTTATTTGCTGCCTTTTACAAGTTTTCACGGCATTATTTGTGAAACTACCACAATGTTGCTGAAATATTTGCAAAACTCCGGACCACAGGTGTCTTCGAGCTTCAATGCCGATTTGGGCTCCCCAGATCAATCCCGTTGACGGGTGATTGCTAATGGCAAGTGATCGACAGAACTAGCTGAAAGAAAGGCGAAACGAAGGTCCCGCATGTTGTGGTGGTGTACTGGTTACTCCACGGAAAGGACAGTAGTGCGTTCTTAACCTTTTTATTTACTGCCTATTCTTTTTTTTTGACGATGGGGGAGGGTATTTTGCGAAATATAACTACTACAATGCTGAGATATTTGCAAAACTCCGGACCGCAGGTGTCTGCGGTGGGGAACGAACGCGCTACTGTCCTTTCCGGAAAGTACTACGCGTTCACCACCACACCATGTGCTTCCTTCGATTCGCCTGTCTCGTTCCCCACTGCAAACAACTGCGGTCCAGAGTTTTGCAAATATCTCAGCTATCTTAACCCATTTATTTACTGCCTTCTTCTTCTTAATGGCAGGGTATGTTGCGAAATATAACTCGTATGAAATGCTGAGATGTTTGCAAAACTCCGGACCGCAGGTGTATGCAGTGGGGAACGATTATAACTAAGCCTCAGCTTAACTGGGTTCAATGCCGATTTGGGCTTTTCAGATAAATCCCGTTGACGGGTGATTGCTGATGGCAAAAAGATCGATAGAATTAGCTGAGAGACAGGCAAGACGAAGGACCAGGATGGTGTGGTGGTGAAGCGCGCTGCTCCCCGGTAAGGACAACAGCGCGTGTTCGTTCCCCACTGCATACACCTGCGGTACGGAGTTTTGCAAATATCTCAGCATTTCATACGAGTTATATATCTCAGCAATTTTGTGGTTGTACCTGCCTACTATCATTTTTTACGATAGATTATTATGTGAAATGCAACCGCAATGATGCTGAGATATTTTCAAAACCCCGGGTAAAAAGTGTCGCATGGTGGTGTTCACGTTAGCCTTCGGAAAGGGTAATAGCGAGTCCGATCCCCACCGCAGGCATCCGTTTTCCGAGGTTTTAGTTCTAGCGAATATCTCGGTATTATTGTGGTTGCATCTAAGGCGTACTTGTTAATGCAGCAAAATTTGTGTTCTTCCTTACGTTTTCCTCGTTAATCCTTTTTCTCACTGAAAGCACAGAAGTAGCGAAAATATGCGCTGTATGCAGAAACTTGGGCCTCCTATAAAGAACTATATAACCTCGGGCATCCAATTATCGATCCCTTGCCGATAATATTTATATTTTCTTAAAAACGGACATTTCCGAAAAAGCTAATTTCTGCAGTCCAGGTATTTATTTTGTTGAATCCTTTTAATCAGGAAGTTTTTCAAGGTTTCAAAGTTTAATTACAGTTCCTGATTAGTTGGGTGCTCTACTGGTAAGTTTTATGAATCATGAAAACTCTAACACTTTAGAAAGCCAAATAAGATATTGTTTTGTGGAGTTGCCAGATGACCGTGCTCACGCTTTTCCTAGGAAAGCAAATTCTAGCAAACATCGAGTTTTTCCTAGGTTGACCAGTACTATCGAAAGAACAGGTCGGGTTGCTGGTGCTGCTGAAGGGATCAATCCACCTTGTGCATCCCAAATCGATATCCGAGTGCACTACTAACCACAGATGAGATGACGTACCATGAACGCCATTCTATAGTTTTAAAATCGTTTCCATCTTTAAATCAGATGGTTGGCGTTGGCGATGGCGTAACCACGAATACATCCGTGCACCGCTCGGGTCATATCCCATAAGGACGCCTGCATTATCTTGAACTGCACTCTACAGTTCTTTTCGTACGTCTTTTGTTATTCTTAATATGTAACCGAACCACCTATGTTTCGTTATGGATTTGTGTTTTCCTGGATCCCGAAGATGGTATAGGTTCCGAAGATCTAAGCGTTCCATTCTGGCTAGACGCTGTGAGTGTCGACTAAATTTTAGAAGATATCGTTCAAGTGCTCCGTGCGTAGTGCGGAATATCCTTAATGTGGTTGCCGTTTCAACCCGCCTCTCTGCTTTATTACAAAGCGCTGGGAGGAGAGTTTAATCGAAAACACCAGCGAAGAGTTTTGAATCCAATGGTCGATCTGTGGCTTCTTTGGGAGGCCACCTGCGGTCCGCAGTTTTGCAAATAGCTCAGTATCACTGTGGTTGTTTAACAAATAATACTTTGCCATGAAAACTTGTAAAAGGCAATAAATTAAAAAAGGTGAGCATAGTGAAAATTTCGTTGTTCGCTAGTCATCCACCGTGTCAGTCGATAGTTCGATAGGTCGGCTCAGTCATGTGGGAAAACTTAGTCCGAATATGGCCTAAAAGAGATAAAAATGATTGGAAAGTCGTTAGTTGGTCGGAAAACGTAACACGAAGTACCTAGATAGGATTTCAAAACGTAACACATATGTATAGCTTAGACATCGTTAACAGTGCTTTACAGCAGGCTCAGCTGGGTGAATAACAACTAATTACTGCACCAAGTTCTTCCACTATGAATAACAAAGAGCATTAAAAATGAGTTCCATCTTTAGTCCCAGAAAAAGTATAGAACAGCGAGGTGGCACTGAAATGCATTGCAACCACCATATCACCAAAAATGCTACTAGTTCATTAAGTACAAAGGTAGAGGATACATAGACCAGAACAACAGAAGCAGTCAGAATCTGAGAAATCAACGATATACAAGTCACATAACGGCGTTGAGTTAAGCGTGTGCTTTAATTATTGCGAATATAACAGACTTTCGATGTTAACTGTTTATTTGCGGCCTACTACAACTTTTCACGGCAGGATATTATGCGAAATGCAACCACAGTGACGCTGGCACATTTGCTCCTGGCATTGAAAGCCAAAAATCATGTTTCAGAAATTCGTTAAAACATTTCATCGGGTTTATACATATAAGCAAACTACAATTTTGTAAAGATGCAGGTCCTTGAAATTATATTGCACTGTCACTCAAAACTTTTGAAGTCGGTTTCGGCTCAGGGAGGCTTCCTTTGCAAAATTGTCTTGCCTAGTTATTCCTTATAATTACAAAAATAATAATATATAGTAGCCAAGATGCACTCTATGTAATGCATGAGTGAGGGGGAAGGTGGACGATGTGTGGTTACGCTTATCCAGTGAAATTCAATTTCGTTGCTTTAGACTAACAGATAGAGCAGCCATTCTAATCATTTTCTATTCTCATTATCTCTGCACAAAAGCTGAACTCCACCGCAAAATCCCTCTTGCAGTACAATAAAGCTAAAGTATTTTTCCAAAATGCATACTTTTTTAAAATTTATAGTATTAAGCTCTTAAGAAGAACAAATCTGCACTTTCCGGAATAATCGAGGCCTAGCGGACGAGCGAGATGTTGCTTAGCAGCGAGCATCCCTCGTAACTCTTGCTTTAGGCAGTTGATCCAACGACGGCCATCTTCGTCTGTATGTATGGATCAAGAACACATCTGGTATTATCGCATATTTGTGAAGTCAGCACCGTTATAATGAAAGGCTACCAAAGTCTCATTTTTATCACTCATTTGAGGTCGGTTAGAAAGGGCATCGATGTTTTCCACCTAAAACAAAGTTTAACATAACCATACTTAGTACTCGAGTTCGTAAATGAGTAAGATAATTCTACCTCAGAATCATGTATTGCGCAAATGCTTTCAAGAATATCATTCCTACTTCTTTATATGAAAGAGTCAAACGAAAGTGAAGATGGAAGGTGCAGATGCGGAGGGAGGAGGGCGAAGAGCTCGAAGAAGTGGGTGATCTCCATTGCTCTCCTGAACGCAGTTACTGTCCCGTCTCGGAAGGAGGCGATCATCCCGGTCATGTAATTGACAGAGTGGCGTTGAGGTAGTGTGCGCTGTTTACAAACTGCTCTTTTTAGCTCTTCTGGCTCGCAACACTAAAGATTGGTGTACCAGATCAGGGGTTTGTAGGCAACTATTGCGTTTATTTTGGAACTCCCAGATATTTCAGCACTATCATAAAGGGATAGGCACTTGTAGGGCAGTGGTTGGAGAGGCACTGCAATACACACGGGATCAATTCCTGAGCCCATGACCCACCAGGCCTTCCGTTCCTCTGGGGTCGGCAAATTGGTGCAAGACTTGCCTAGTGGGATAGCAGCACTGGCTTGATACGTCGCTAGGCCACTGCAAGCTACATTATACAGGCTAGATATGCATTCAATTACCTCAAAACAATACTTTGAAGTCGAATGCGTCGCCAATTCCTCAGGGTTTGATCATCGCCGAGAGCTTTATTTTTTATTATCGACAAATGCCAAACAAGTGAGAGCTGCTTTCCTGATTTCTTCTGGTCCCCTTTTTATGATTTTCTGTTGGTTGTTCGCTCTCGGGTTACGCGAATAGCGAATTCATTGTGTGGGCTTTGTTGTGGTCATGACTCTAATCCTGATGAATGTCAAAGGGCACACGTCGCGGTGGGATTAAGAGTGGGAAAACGACAACATGCCTCTGGTCGATGGGAAAGCTCCCTAAACCTGCTCGCCCATCTTAAGTACATTTTATAATCAATTCTACTCCGTTGCACTCATATAGTCTCACTTCGAAAAAGTAGTTAGCACTAGCTTGTCTGTGAATTGAAGCATCAATCCTTCAGAAAAATACGCTTAGATTTCCATTGTGCGCGTATTCTTTTTGCGTCATAGTATGAACGATGACTGTGGATGATGTATTATTTGGGAGGACAGTAAAAGAAGTAGTGATACCGATTTGGTCGTGGCTACCGGACACCTGTGACGTAGAGCAAAGTGTTGTCACCTCAAGAAGGTCGTCTAAGCTGTGTAGTTCGACATCTCCATCCGATATTCCAAAAATGAGTGAACCTATTGCCACGTCAAAGCATTCAAGATGCCCGTGGTTACGTTTTTAAAAGCAGTAAGGAGAAACATTCTACTAAAAGTACGGTTACTACATATGCCCTTTAGCAAGATGTGCGCAGAGAGCAGCTCTGGTGCACGCATGGAAGAATTGTTGGCATCCGCTCGAATTACTAAGTTGTTAACCTGGATCATAGGTGATAGAGGTGGTGTTACGTTTTGGTTTAGTTCTTAGTGAATTTTTAAAATATTTTTTAGTTCAGAAAATGGCTTGTTTACCTTAACCGGCATTTTACAATCAGACTTTGGTTGTATCTTCACTTAATTTTTCACTGGAGAGGTTTAATTGAATTATGGGTAGTCGAGTGCCACTTTTCTAGAAACCCTTCATCGCTTTAGGTTCTCGTGACGAGATCATTTTCGAATGTCACACAACGTTAAGGAATGAATACTTTCTTATATGTATAATGTAATCCTTTAGCTTTTGCCAAAGGTCTCAGTAAAAATATGATCAGAAGAAACTGTTCTCCAGTTGCTGGTGCTTTGTAGTAATTTTAGCTTGAACAAATTCAACACACTAGTTAAAGTGAGCAAACGGTTTGAGCAGTCATTGCATAGAATGCATCGCTTAGCGAATTTTAACAAAAGAGTGAAGAATAAAGCGTTAGGTCCTAATTAACCGCTAAAGGATGAGCCATGCATTCGACTCCATTCATTGCTTCCTAAAGGTGGCTGAACGTATATTTGGCTGTTGCAGTGAGGTCAGAATCCTGCTCATATGTCGATTCAGTGTTTTAACCCAATATACGGATGGGTGGAGAGACTAGCTAGCCAGAGGTAAAGGATTGGATCATAAACAATGGGGTAATAACGATGTCTTTAACCAATGCACAACACGCTTCCTTGAATAGTGGGAAATATTGTATTGAAAAACTACTTAAAATAAAGCGTTTTTGCCACATTTATCAAGGCAAACATTAGTTTTGCACATCAATTCGATCCAGAGAGTGTTTTTTTTTTGGAAGGCCTACCGCCTCTTCATGGGTGAGATGTGTAATACGCGTCTAACGACGGTGCTCAACATGGATTTATTCCCATGGGAGGGCCTCCCAATCTAAGAAGAAGTCCTGCGCTTCCATGGGGAAACCCATCCAAAAACAAGCTTATACTAAAAATCATTACCACTCTGGTATGAAATTAGTCGCAAGATGGAAAATCTCCGTCTAATCGACAAAGGAGGTGACTGCTCTAGGTGGCGACAACCAGAAGATGGTCTTGGCCAGGCTTGTTAAATCCTATTGGCTAATCAGAAATCTCCAGGCACCACACACTGTGTGCTCTCTTTTCCGGAGTCCGGCAGTGAAACAACCGATGGAAAGCGATCAAATCTTGGGCTTCATAGGACGTCATCGGCAACAGACAAAACGATCACGCCTAAACCTAAGGTAGCGCCATGGAGACTGCGTATTGCATTGCACCTCCCACCAGACGGTCTCCTAAGACGTTGATCTTTATCCTCCTGTTTAGGTTATACTTGACATAAATTCCTATGCCATCGCCCTACATGGAACAAAAAACATGAAGACCAATTTGCGTCAATAACACAATGAGACTATTCCTATTCGTGCATTGAAATTCCTATTCAAAATTCTCACATGCGTAGGCGTTTTCGTCCACCCATTCGTTTCCGTTCAATCATCTTAGGCGAGATCGTATCATCACGCTTGACCATTCTTCGTTTCCAACCTCTGCACCGAAAGAAACTGGTATCATCAACTGATACACAACAACTTGTGCAGCTAATGAGAACGAACTCGTTGCGTTTTACAGCCAGTTGCAGTAAATAAGCTAGTCAATGGTAATCGCCAACGAAAATGAACACAGCATAGTGAAATTCGGAATAGCAAAACAAGTGAGGATGGCAACCGTATTGTAGGACTTCTTTCCGTTGCACGCCTCTTCGATGGGAATTCATTTTTCGAGAAAAGAGAAAATCACTGATGAGCCAGGGGTCTTCCAGCGGTACGACTCATGTGGCTACCCATGGTATTCTCATCAAGAAAAAATGATGTTTCTTTGACACTTAGTGGTACTTCGATTTTGTACAGGATCTATGCACCGCCTTCTCCATGCGAAGGTTAGATTTAGTCATAAGCTGGAAAAGAAATAATGTCATTGACTAAGAAAAACAAAATGGAAAACAGCAAAACAACAAAACAAACGTAGAAGACATTTTCGATGAAGTCTCCTTCTCATATGACTAGCAGGTAAACGAGGAACCGACCAAGAACTACAGCTGCCCGTCGGAAGACTTCAAACTTGTTCTATACTCGCTTCAGTTCCTAAAACAAGAAGTTCAGACCACATCTCTACCCTACTAATGAGTTTCCCGCGAACAGAACAACAATGAAACTTGATGCTCCTGCACACACCTAACACGGTTGACAATAAATTCAGTTGTAGAATATTTTTTCAGGTGAATTTATACCGGCATCGGCAGAAAAGTTAGTGGAAGCAGCACAAAAACGATATAATCTGAGGAAGCACAGTCGGGATCTGTGCAAATGCAAAGTTTCGCTACCAGCCCTAATGAAAAAATTGGAACAATAACTAATATTAAGCAAGAAAGAGGTACGGCTCCAGGAGCCGACAATATCACTGTTAATATCCTTCAAGTTGGAAGTCCCAAATTAAATGTGCTCCTCTCAACAAATATAACATGTTAACTTCAGGAGGAAAAAATAACAGTCCACTGGAAAATGACACGCACGGTCATTATACCTAAGAAAGGTGACAGAAGGGAGTTAAGAGATTACCGTACCATGTGCTTGTTGAATGTAGTCTACAAGCTGTTAATGAAGACTATTCCATCCCATGATTATCTCATTACGCACATAAAAGGCTTTGGACGAAGCTCATCCAGTAGAACAAGCAGGGATTTGATAAGGATTCAGCAGCACGAACGACATCCAAACCGTATCGTTGGCTATAGTAGTACGTCAGGAGTGCCATTTGCTCTCTGTCTTCCCTTTTATCAACTACAAGATAGCGCTTGACAACATTGAAATAAACGCATTCCTATCAGTTCTGCTCGTTGACAGAGGAGTGGACTCATTCTATGTACGAACACTATACTGTTATGGAAGCTGCAGCAAAAGAATACGGCTTTTCTATCGACCTCTTACTATTTCCTTATGAAAAAAGGTTGGACAGGGCGACAAAATATCGCCAATGCTGTTTGCTGCCTCACTGCAGTGCACAATGAAGTTGCTCGACTGAGACAAGGACATACGCACTGATGGGAATTTTCTGACACACATTTGTTTCGTTGACGGTACTGTAATCTTTTCAAGAATTACCAACGATTCAGAAACACGGTGGTAGGATTCAACGAAGGGGGAAAAACGTTAGGCAGCGCATAAATAGAACGAAGACCTAGTTAATGAAAAACTCACCGATTATAGAGACCATCTTATGTGTGTACCTTGGACGTTCAATATACTTGGCAAACAACTTGAAGGAGAAGTGAAACAGAAGAAGGAAAGCAACATGGGCCGCATTCGGGCGTCTCAAAGAAGCCACCAACAAACTAGGGGGCCCAAAACTCCGCGCTCACTTTTCCAATTCGACAATCTTCCAAGCACTGTTGTAGAGCGGGCACGTGGACTGATACTTTATCCATCTCAAGAACTCTGTACAGCAGCCAAGCGCTTGAGCGATACCTTCTAAAGTTTAGCCGGTATTCACAACACCAAGCTGCAATGCGCTGCGCAGATTTTCCAAGACCATCTCATCTTCGTGGTGATGGTGAATATAGATCGCTAGCGAAGCGCAGATGGGCCGGTTACATAACAAGAAGAAAAGATGACAGATGGCTGAGAAGAATAGTAGAGTGGACTCCTAAAAAATGCAAGCGTCCTCTTGGAAGACCATCCAGGCGATGAGTGAACTTGTTTATGGGTAATGTCATCGATCTACAGTCGTATCATCAACTGCTACTGACTGACCGACGCAGCTGATGAGTGCGAATTAGATGCATTGTACTATCAGCTGGAAGAATTCATCCGCAATGATAAAGTATATTATAAATCTGTTGTTGGAGACTTTAGCGCCAGAATAGGAAAGGCCAATGAAAGCCAATATAGGATCGGAAAATTTGGATTAGGAGAAGGAAATGAGGATGGAAACAGCTTCGCAGAACTCTTGTCAGCAGCACTTCTCTTCCATAGAAACTCGTTTTTCCAGAAGAAAGAAAGCCGCCGCTGGACATGGGAGTCGGCATGACTCATGCGAAGATCGACCATATTCTGACAAACAGATGATACTTCACACATCGGTAGTCCCGTCATTCTGTACTGGTTCCGATCACCGCCTTCTTCGCGCGAAGATTCAATTCAGCCGCAAGCTGGAAAAGAGCTCTCTTCATCGACCACGAGGAAAAAGTCTAGCTGTATACGACGAGGACATTCTGAACGAAGGACGTCACGCGCGGTCATCCTGCCCAAGAAAGAGACCGAAGGGATCTTCATAACAGTCATCCCATATGCTTGTTAAGTGTACTCTACAAGCTCTTCACGAAGATTATCCTCTCGCGTATATCAAGGACGTTGGATGAGGCGCAACCAGTAGAGCAAGCAGGACTTCGAAAAGGATTTTGCTGCGTGGACCACAGCCTAACCGTGACCAGGGTCACCGAAGTACGTCGGGAATACCACTTGCCTCTAGTCCTAACCTTTGTCGACTACGAGAAAGCGTTTGACAGTGTCGAAACAAATGCAATCCTATCAGCACTCGTGGACCAAGAAGTGGATCCGTCCTACATAAGGACTCAGTCCGACTGTTATCGGAACTGCACTGCGAAAATACAGCTTTTCCATCGACCTCTTACAATACCCATAGAAAAATGGGTTCGACAGGACGACACAATATCGCCAAAGCTGTTCAGTGCCGCATTGCAGTGGATAATGAAATCACTCGATTGGGATGAGAAAGGCATACGTATTGAGGGAAAGTTCCTATCAAACCTTCGTTTTGCCGACGACATTGTCATCTTTTCAAAAAGTACTAGCGAAGCAGACGTGATGATCAACGGGCTCAACGAAGCGGGGAAAAAGATCAGACTTCGTATAAATCGAAAGAAAATCCAGTTCATGAAAACCCATGGTGCGAAGGCGAAAAAATTGAATTGGATGGCTGTCTCATTGCATAGACCACCTCGTACGTTTATCTTGGGCGATCAATGAACATGGAAAACAACATGAAGGAGGAACTAGATAGAAGAAGGAGAGCAGCTTGAGCCGCATTCGGGCCTCTCAAAGAAGCCACGGACCAACTGAAGGACCCGAAAATCCGCGCTCATCTCTTTGATTCTACGGTCCTCCCAGCGTTCTGTTATGCTGAGAAACGTGGGTTGATACTTCAACTACGCCAAGAATGCTTCGCACTACTCACAGAGTACTTGAGCGATGTCTTCTGAAATATGACCTCGTATAAGCTCATCAAAGAAAGAATACATATTGATTAGTGATACCGAGGTACAAGGAAAGTGGGTTTCGAAATATTACTACGCTTTGTGCTAGCTGATAATAACACCGACTTCTGCACGATGCGCCCGATGATTTTGTTCGGAAGAAAAACAAGTTGTTATCGCCGGACATTATCATTATATCCACCATTAGCATAGTGTACAAAAAGGCATCACTGAGTAAGGATGCCTCATTCGAAGAGATGGATCACTGAAGAAGACCTGACTCGACACGAAGGCGAAGCTGCAACGTCGAGACGAACAACAAGCATGGACCATCGACTCGGATCATCGGCTCTGATGAAGACGAAGACGTCGAAACGTTAGCCGAAAATAAACATCATTATCAACCTCGTGTAAGCTCATCAAAGAAAGAATACATATAACAGGCACTCTCAATATGT
Source organism: Angiostrongylus costaricensis (assembly GCA_900624975.1). NCBI lineage: Eukaryota > Metazoa > Nematoda > Chromadorea > Rhabditida > Metastrongylidae > Angiostrongylus > Angiostrongylus costaricensis. The sequence continues at coordinate 41,279 of UYYA01004181.1, read as the reverse complement.
AGCCGGAATGCGAAGCTCAGACCTTCGAAAGCTGTCACATCTTCGAGATCCAGGAGAATATACATCGACAGCGAAACACAGATGGGTCGATCACATAATGAGAAGAACAGACGACGAATGGACAAAAACAACAGTAAAGTGGACTCTAAGAGAATGCAAACGTTGGACGACCACCTACACTTTGGGCGGACGTATTGGTGAACAAAGTTAATCAGCTGTACCCGCAGCAGTTGTTTTATAGATCACGGTATGAGACTCGCAAGCGCTGCCATGCTCGAACAAGACCACCACCATGGACTACGATTGCGAGAGAAAGGAACGAATGGCGTATGTGCTGGGGTCCGCACAGCTCGTGAAGGCGGACCGTCCAAGTGTCCAAGTAAGTGGTATCTACGGTCGGATTTCAGAATAACGGAATGGTCTGCGCTGATGTCATGGTGTTCGAAACAGACCTCCACAATAGATAACACTAGCGTCAAAAAGAACAAAAAGAAACGAATGGAATTTGTGCTGGGGTTCCCACTACCAGTGGAGACAGGCTATGCAGTTATCCAAAAAAGAAAGTGTTCTGTTTTACCTTTGATGTGTAGTAGTATAAAATCAATATCAACAGATTGATCAAAAATATCTTTTTTCCACCTATTGTTATAAATACGTCGTCGAGCTGTTTAGTGCACTCGATTTGAATGGTATTTAAGAGGGTGCGTGTAGCGTAGTGGTTGGGGTGCACTGCACTACACCAATAGTTCGACCTCGTTCTACCGACAAATCAAACGCTTCGTTCCTCCTAGGTCGGTGAATTGGAAACAGACTAGTTTACGCGGATGAAAATTCCTGACACCTTCACCGACATCTGCACACCACGAATGAACTCTAATCTATGTGTTCCTTAAGATTTAGCAGTGTCGAGGGCCTAATCCACTATGGTTTACGACAGCAACTCGCTAGGTGTACTAATTTTTCTTCTAATAGCACATTTCCATCGACAATTACACCTACAACATCCGATCATGCTCACATAGAAGGCTTTAGTTTCATGGTCTAGAATCTTTAGAGTCTTTAGACGAAAAAAGAGAAAACAAAGCTGTTTAAACGAAGAATGCGTTCTCAATGTGTTGGTCTGCAGTGAGATGTTCCACGTGGAGAGAGCTTTCAAAAGCGACGTAATGCTTTTGAGTTTGTTCTGGACCCGCTAGAAGCTAAGAAAACGTGTCGTAAATAATTGGATAACTGTAAAGAATTGCTTGAGGGAAAAGAATAAAATAAAATTTTACAATATTCTAAATAGTGGACACGCTTTGTGATCATATTCTGCTTTTAACAAAGGGGTAATCATGGTGGGATATAGAATTCTCATTGCTCTATTCTCTCACCATCTGGAGGTGTGCAGTCGTGTCCTTCGAAGTAATGTTAACAAAGAGAGTAGAAGTCATTCCTGTGGTAACTGCTCTAATAACTGCTGCAGAATTGTTGAAAGTGCGAACATTAAGTGCTGAACATTGTCAGGTCGGTGCCATCAGTCTTCCTACCCTGTGTTCCCACGTAATCTATCTCGTAACCGTTTTTCATTAACTGCCAGCAATAAAATCCCACTTGTATTGGTCCACTTTCGTTTTTGTCGGAAAACTCGACAAATGTCATGTTTTAGCACGACAGTCAATTTAGCAGTTAGGGCAAGAACATAACCAAGGAAAGATAGTGGGCATAGTGGATTCTACAATAGTATATGTAAGGTTTTTGAAAGCAAACCGCTTCAGGTGTATTTCCCGAATTTTGATTCCACGCCTTCTGCCAAACTTGAACGAGATGCAAACTTCGTTCAAGCATTTACAATGTGATGACATCTATACGCAAGATACAAGTTAATCTGAGAAAGCTGAGAAGAAAAGCCCATTGCGCGAATCCGCTTCGTCTTCCCGTTTCTGTTTAGCTTGCCCATATTTTTTCCCACTTCCATTTTTCTTGCCATTCCCATCCTTTTCTCCTCGTTCCTCAATAAACAAAAAAGAGACAATACAGACATGATCAGCACTACCGCCCACGCGTACGAATGAGGTAAAAGTTCAGCAATGCGTTTATGAAATTGTTTTAGATTTCTCAGCGGTTGTTGTCCAGCGTGGATCATTTTTCCCATACAAACGCTCAACTAAGTGCTACCTAAAAACATCTAATAAACAAAAGACCAAACCATGTCTGGAGCGTTTTGTTAGAGTCACTGGCTTTTTTTTATTCATCCGCCCTATCCAGCCACAAACAAAACGAGCGGCAACGGATTAACATGTGCTTTTTTTTCGTGGATTTGGCAGCCTTGCGAGAGACGATCGCACTCTCCCACCAGCTCCGCCCCGACAGCCCTCGTCATTGATCGGAAACCTTGAGATCATCTTACGTATCGAGTTTGAACACACTAAAACCGTTTCTTCTCAATTCTTTCAGTCTTCACTTATAGCTTCAGATACTCGACATTGCGTTATGTCATTCATTTTCGTCTTCATTCCGCTTTGCTTTTGTCGCGTGCTGTTCACTGGCCGATCGTCATTTATTAGTAACATCATTCTTGCCTGCACATCTCTTAGAGCAAGGTTAAAGCCATTGAAAGTGATTGAACGTATGGGCACAATGTAACTTTTTATTTACTGCCTACTATATTTTTTCACGGCAGCTTATTATGAAAGATACAACCACAGCGCTGCTGAAATATTGCAAAACTCCACATTGTTCTTGTAGTGAACGTCAATGGTGATAACTATTTTGCATGAGAATTTCGGTACGAGTTTTGCAACTAATCTCACATTTAGTATGGTATACTGCATGTATTGGGAGGCCGGTAGTGCAGTGGTAGTGACATTGCCCATCATTAGCACGGTGCTGGTTCGAGACTCCATCCTGGTTTCACCAAGTTTCTCGACTCTCGAAGGTCGAGCAGTTGGTATTAAACTTGTCAGGGAAATGTTCATTGTTTTCAAAGCATGTGGGGAAGCTCTAGCTTGGCTATCTAGCTATATCTAGCTATCTATATATAGCTTGGCATGGAGAATCTACTCGACTATCGTTCGACGACATTCCTGACGAAAGGAAAATCCTCAAGGAGTAGCAGATCCACACGAAAAAAATGGAAGTCCATCGCCGATGGTGGATGCGAGGAAACGAATCGATTGCAAGAAGTGGTGGGATCCACATGGTAGATTCAGAAGACCAGTCGTGAAAAAATTTTATGCGTTTTACTTTTTCCAGTTTATCCACTCTTCCAAAAAAGATGAAACGAAATAACCAAGTAGAAAAGTTTTCTATTTGACAGTTACAGTTCAACGTGACTCGATTTCAATTCATAGAGTGCGGTAGTGACAGCCGCTTTCAATTTTAACACATAACTTCCGAAATGCGCTGAATTCAAGGCATTTGATGCGAAAACAATCATCGCTTTAAGATTTAAACCAACGTATTTCAGCTCATATTGTACTTATTTAACTTACGCGGAAGCAATTAATCTATGGATCATCGCCTAGAAGGCGAAACTTCTCTGAGTGTGAAATTCTGGCTTTTCCGAGCCTAAGAAACCTTTTTCCCTCCAAATTTTTGCGTTAAGACTCATATATAGAACACGAAGGCAAACGGACAGGCAAGATTTCGGCCAGCGGGACAGAATGGCGTCCTCCAATGTTTCGCTGGTGCTTGCGGCAGCTGGGCTTATGTTGAGAGACCTAACGAATTGAATTCTGTTCTTGATCTCTTAGATATTTCAATCGTAAACAACTTGAACAGTCGAGTACCTGCACTCAAAGATCAAACATGTTGTTAAATAATAGACTAAGGTCTCTTTTATAAGTCTATTAAGTTATCAACACTCCTAGTACCCGTAGTTATTGAAAAAGTGCCAGCGGTTGTCTAGAAAGACGAAATCGAGTTTTAGGAGTCAAACTTTTAACGCTTGGATTTCTTGCTACAACGGAAAAAGGCGTAAAGTTCTGCTTGATTCTTTTACTAGGTGTTATATGAGGGAGATAATAGCGATCTTTCAAAACATCTGTTCGTCGGTGTCGTCAATTCATCACGGGACATATAAGATTACCTAGCTCAACGTAAAATATCATCAACTAGCATATATATGGCGTATATGAGGCTTAGAGAATGCATTCGAACCCACTAGTAGCTTTGTAAAGGTCAATGAATGGGTATTTGTCCAATAAAATGGGTTATAGGGCGAGTGTGGCGCAGTGGTCGGAGGCGCTCTGCAACACACACGTGGTATCGATCCCCGCGCCCATGGCCCACCAAGCCTTCCATCCCTCCAGGGTCGACAAATTAGTACCATACTTGTCTGGAAGGATAGCAGCACAGGCTCTATACATCGGTAGGCCATTGCAAGTCATTGTAAAGGCCATAAATGCATTCAAATCACCTCCAAACGATGCTTAATGAAGTCGAATGCATGGCGCGTCCCTTAGGGATCGATCAACGCCGAGAGCTTTTTTTTACAATGGGTAATAGAAGCATACCGATGAGTGTTTTTATACCAAGACAACTCTTTTGTAATCTTATCGAGTCCGGGACGTGAGATCGAACTAAAGATCAAGTGTGTTTCAGAACTCCTCTAGCCACTGCGTTACACGCACCGTTGTATATATGCATATATATATATATATGTATATATTATTTAATTTTATTCATTATTCACATCACAGATGTGCATTCGTAGACATCATATATACGCTATACATGCACATATACACATTATATATATATATATATGTATATGTATATATATGTATAAAGTGTGGGATGCTGATCTGGCACAATCATCGAATCGTTTCCAATTGTTACGCCATTTGTCAGCACCACATAATAAATCTTGCTCACCTTAGACGTGCAAATGTTTCTCTGAACAATTTCTAGTTGATAGATGCTAAGATGGGGCAGATTTTGGTCAGACTGACCTCGGGATGCCAGGAAACCACAATGGCTCAACAGAGACGTCTCCAAAGGAGAAAAAAAGTGGAAATTGTGCTGGGCCGCACAACCAGTGAAAGTAGGCCGTCCAGGTATTCAGGTAAGTAAGTAAGATGCTAAGATGAACTTTGATTCGCATTCTGCACATTGTTTCTGACTAGATTACTTCTTACCTCTTCAGAGCCTATTATATGATAGAGATTTCTTATAGTAAATCATACTAGTGTTCAACACACAATCCATAGTTGTCAATAGCATCTCTGTTACCGTTTTCTCTCATTACTTTATAGCTTATGGGAACGGATGGTGACGCCTAGCAGTTTCGTGGTTGGTGCTCGACATTGTCAAATTCCATTCCATTCATCATTTGACCGAAGGAAAAATTATTGTCAACCCGTTCTGTATAATGAGCTCGAAGAGTTAACCTATTTACAAATTCGCATCTAATCTTTTGCCGTAATAGACATCATTCGAATTACTGCTGATCATAAGCTTGATTGCCCTTGATGCCATAGCTCGAAGCATCTGATGCCACCGCCTAACATGTTGGCAACAGCTCGAGTTCCTCAAAAGTCTCGTTACCTTGCTTTACTTTTAGATATCATTTGTCAATTATCGATGCCCACCGAAATAAGTATATTCGTTAAGTGAATCTAGCGAGGTTTGGAAGGTAGCTCGCTTGTGATGTTGTAACATAATTCTATCCTTTATTGGAGTTCCCATAAGTCGAACTACTGCTCTACAAATTCTTGCTTGGCGCGCTCACGGAGATCTGAGTCTGCTATACCGTGCATTACAACGTGGCAACAGCAAAGGGGTTCTCCCTGGTCCATCATTGCCGTCACAAGGATTCGCCATTTGTAGCGACGACGACGAGGTGCCTTTCGCTCGGTTGTGCCACGCCCTCAGCGCGTCGTAGTCACTCATTCTCTCATCCTCGATGAGTTCTTAATCCACTCACTTCCTTCCTCTTCCATTGCTGCTAATCTTTTTGCGTCTTCATTACTCGCAAAAAAAATCTCGTGCCTCACTTGAAATTCCTTAAAGTACTCCATTCACAAAAAACAACATTCCACAGCAAATATCTCGACACTAACTGCCACGACCGACTTTCTATTAACCTCGGCATTGATCAAGTGATTTTGTTCGTATTTTTGTTGAGCAAACGCGAGGTGTTATTATTAATAACACCATTAACATGTTATTAACATGTGTAATAATAACACCTCGCGTTTGCTCAACAAAAATACGAACAAAATCTCGACACTAAGCCTACCAAAGAGCTCATTCTGCCTAGTTCAAGCTAAGCTGGTTTAATATCTCCATACGAAAGCAAATGAATCAAACAACTGACAGCAGGTCTCGTTAAGTCTGAATGACAACTTTACAGCGTTGCGTAATGTCTGTTAAAATCGCATAAGTTTCCAACAAATATGCTTTGTTAAACAAATAAGCCAACACCTGGTCCTAATGGAATCATTCTATTTGTGCGACAACTATTTTATTTTAAGCTACTCCAACATCATAACAGGAGATCGTGCCACATGTTATCCCTGATGTTAAAAACCGTTTATTCAGTCATTTAACTGAAAGGGTGGGAGATCGCTTTCTGATAGATTCAGCTCTTCACTTCACCCATATCATTTCTATTAGCGACTCTGATAGACATCAGCAAGGCATCCGTTCAACCTGATAATGCAGTACATAGCTTCAATGCCTTCCAAACCTCTCATATCAGGGCGAGATTCATGTTTCTCGCTTTCATCTTCCATAAATCACTGGAAACCATCCGCTTTAGTGATCATTCGCATTCTACAACCTCTGCTGTACTTCTGCTTTCGCTTTTGACTGATTCTAACTTCAGCAATATCCTTTTTAATCATTCTGTAAAAACCAAACTTATGCTTACCCTACTCTTTTAATGAGAATTAGTGGAATATTCTTCAGTTAGACTTTTCCGTTCTAGTCGTTAGATGGCAATAACTAATACACTGCTTATTTCAGAACACGTGTTGACTTACTCAACCCCATATTGTTAGGAATCCCGCAAGTTGTTTCCAACAAAAAAAACCGTACCTTCTTTTCAAACTACCTTTCATTTCAAACTGGAATTTTGTGGTGAAACCTACTATAGCGATTTCTGAATAGTTGGCAGTTCCATAGATTTCTTTTTTCTCGAAAAGTATAATAGCACTAGAGGCTGTAGATGCACCCAATTTTTCATAGCGTGTGGATTCTCATCTGACTGTTTTCTACTGATCTCATATCTCATTGACGCTGTCTACGGTTGCTGAACGAGAACGGCTGCTGAATCGGTGAACCGAGACCGACTACACGCAGGCAGGTCAATGCATACAGTTGCATTTTCTAATTTGAAGATATGTAGACGTAGAATTTTATGCTTTAAAATATGCTCGTTGGAAAGGCTGGAAAGCCACGTGATTTTTCTAGCATGGCGTTGCTGCCGAGCGTCGACTTGCTGCTCTGGGTGATGCTCGTCTCGGCCGCTTCGCAGTCTCAGTGGACATCTGGGCAGTTTCCGGATCTGCGTGGTCCAACAGTAAGCCAGTGTGCTGCAGTACTACCACGAAATCGACAGCATATGTACATCTGTGATCCTGACCGAATACTCAACAATAGTCAAGGTGAGATCGATAACTCTTCCTTCCGAAAACACAATGAGGAGTGTGCCGATAATTTACGTTTCTTCGAGGGCACCATATTCTGTTCATTCAACCCTTAGAGTAATTTGGAAAATTTGATCTTAACGAGGGTACCGTTCGAGCGTGGCTGCCTTTGCACTGTACCGTTCTTGGGTCAACCAAACCATGCATGTTTACGTTGTTTATCAACGGGCTTTTAGGTAAGGAATAAAGCACTGATCTGTGTTAATAAAAAACTATAATTTTCTATTAATCGCTTCTTTGAGCAAAAGCCTAGAAAGATATATAGGATTGTGGTGTTGCGGAAAATTTCAAGTGTATTTATTAAATAACCAATGTGATACAAAACTCGATGCTGTCACAGCAAGCAGCTAGTGGTTATATTGGTTGCAATGAAAGAACAGAAGCTTCTCTAACTAATCATTTGCCTCGTTTTCATTTACTCAAATAACTTTCCTCCAAATCTCACAACCGACTTTCTGTTAACCTCGGCACTGATCAAGCAACTCTTCGTATTCCTGATGAGCAAGCGCGAGGTGTTATTTTATTCTTTATTCATAAACAATCTAACGTTTCGGCGGATTTCACCTCCCTCCTTTCCTTTAATTTTATTTAATACGACCCGACATCACATATATTGTACTGATCTTAGCACTTCACCTATTCTATTCATTTCTCGCGTCCATAATCCATAAAGCTCTTCAAAATTTACGTAGAGGTTCGGCTCTTGAGAATCTCATGGTTTCCTCTATGAATCACGGCGGGTGCCGGCAGAGTCTAACTCCCTCGATCCTAGGACGGGCATGTTAAGGAGTCTCCAGATTTTCATCACAGGCGGTTGCCACCTTTTTAAGATTGGAGGACGCGACCTCGTCCCACAGGAATCTAGTGTCGTCCGCACCACCCCGTACTACTGAGAAGCTGGATTACCTCAGTACTAGGTTACAATGAAATCTAGCGCCTAATAAGCAGCATCACTTCTGCTCCCCTACCCTGCTCTATTGGATACGCTACAAAAGAAATATTGCTATTCTTAATAGTTTGCAATATTGATTTGTTATTGCTGTAATTCAGTGTTTCTTTAATGATTTTTTATGAAAATATGAAATATGGCTATCCGTCTTTTCTCTGGATTTAGAAAAAGTTGACCAGCTTTTGCCTGCTTGCTATCAAGGTCACCTTCAATCTGCTCGTAACACATTCTTTCAGGCTTTCAACGACCTGATCCCCGTCACTTTTCCTTCTATAGCATGACTCCATTTACAACTCTGTTTCCTGTTCTTCTCTTTTTCTCCATTCCGTCTCTTCCTCTCTTTCTCTCTCCTTGCTTTTTTCCTTCCTTCATTCATTCATTCGTTCATTCATCCATTCATTCTTTCTATCTATCTATCTATCTATCTATCTATCTATCTATCTATCTATCTATCTATCTATCTATCTATCTATCTATCTATCTTTCTTTCTTTCTTTCTTTCTTTCTTTCTTTCTTTCTTTCTTCTTAATATTGTTCCTCTTCCTCTCCTTCTTCTTCTTCTTCTCGTTCTTCCTCTTCCTCTCTCTCTCTACTTCTGTTTTTCTCCAAGCACTGCAAACACCCTTTCGAGCTTCACTATTACGTAAATAGGCAATTTCTGCCTTAAGTGACAAATCGACTTACCGGATACTAGAAATGATCCTCAAAGACAGCCATCACTCAAGTGTGAATCTTCATTTCTTTTTGACTGACCACTGTGTTTGTGTGCGCGTTTGTATGTACTTGTATATACATGTATGTATATATATACGCCTTATATATATTTATATATATATAATATGTATAGGACTCTGAAGAAGGCGATACTGCTAACAAAATAAAGGATAAAGTAGCACCTCGTGTTTGCTCATTAAGAATATCGAGAACTATTTAATCAATGCCGAGGTTAATAGAAAGTGGATCGTTGAAATTATACATATATATATATATATGCATGTATATATGTGTATGCGGTTGCATATATGTATATCTGTGTAGATGTATTTTTGTGAGCATAGATGTATTTGTGCGTGGATATTTAATCGTGCGAAGGTGTATGTTTCACACTTACTTATGTCGCATATGTGTCATCAGTTTGCAACGTCTCTGCTACAATGGCTTTCTGCGAGTTTTCTAAATATTTGATACTTGATGCTTGACTTGATCCTCACTGGTTGTGTGGGTTTTAGCATAATCTCCATTTTTCGAAGAATTGCTGGTTAAGCCATTGTGGTTCCATGGAATCCCAAGGGCAGTCTGACCAAAGTCTGCCTCAGGTCTTCACCACCATGGACAGTCGCAGTCCTTGTGGATCAGAGGGAGACTTGCCACTATTCAATTTTGATACCAGGATGGTGGTGGATTCTGGTATTGGTTTACTCTTAGCTAGGCTTCCTGGTGGAAGCGCCGGACTCCTTCTCAGCTTGGGTGACCCTGCCATGGGATGAAACCCACGCTGTGCATTGCAGTGCGACACTCAGGAACACCTTCCAGCGACGATGAGGCGGTAAACCGTTGAGAGGTTGCTCAATAGTAACGATAATAAATGAAGTAAAATTCTACAGTTTCTACCAACATAGCATTTTATTATTATGTAAAAATTGAAAAAATAAAAACACCTGTGGCGAATAATAAGGAATCGGGCATTTGAAATCACTGTGTTCTGAGTTTACTCGCCGCCTATTCTTTTTTCGTGAGAGGTATGATGCGAAATGCAACCACAAAGAAGCTGAGATAAGAGCAGAACTCAGAACCCCATTTTGCCTCCATACCTGCAAGAACTCTCATCGTGCTTTGCCATGAAAAAAAATAGGCAGTAAATAAAAGTTAAAGCACTATGATTTCGAATGCAGCTTTACCTTAACTGGATTCAGTGCTAGTTTGTGCTCCTCAGATCATTCCCATTGACGGGTAACTGTTGGCTAGATCAACACGGATAAAACAATTCTGAGAGAAGGACAAGGCAAGGGTTCCGTTGATCTGGCGGATAGAACGCCGTGGGGCACAGGAAGAGAAATCGCGTGCTCGAAGCTCAGATGGAGTGCTGAGTTTTGCGCATATCTCACCGACCTTGTGGTTCTAGAGCGCGTTTTGCAGTGAGCTTCAAATGCGTTAGTACAGCACATGAGTTCGTCGCTTCTGTGTTTTATTAACCACAGGGTCACATTTCCTTCCTTTTTTGTTGAATAGATGTGCACTAGTTTGCATTCCTTTTTTTTTAATCCGAATCACTTCAAATACGTTGCTGGACAGCTTTGGTTTTATTAATGATGGAATTTCAGAGGTAACTGTATAGTAGATAGGTAGATAATTATAAAGGTATGATACTTTGAGAGGGAGAGCTTCCATATGTGAGATTTTATCATCTAGAAATGGTGTTGCTATTATGGAGATTCCCAAAATACTAGCCAGTTATCGGTCTACAATCTCGGTCCATCAGACGTGGAATAGACGGTAGAAGAGAGTTCACTACCACGTGATCAATCCTTGAATAGGCGCTATAGGATCAATTCCATTCGTAGAGGTGGTTGAATGCATACATGGTCTTAACAGTGATTGCCGTTGGCTTCCCTTTTTATGAAATCAAGGTTTTTATCCTCGAGGATCAGTCTGGAATCAATCTTCCTACCTCGGAGGAATAGTGCGCTTTGTTAGACTAGAGCTACGTTGTCGAACTAGCGATTTTTCGTGTATGGCAAGAGAACTTCCAACCATTGTGCTGCATTCCACCAAGAGCTGTAAACTAAATACTATTCTTTTATCACGACATACAGCATATGAAATGGTTCGGTTCTTGAGCGGAGTAGTTATAAAAATTTTTTCTTAGTGAGCTGTATAGAAATTTCACAACGAAGATATCACCATTCCACAACGATATTCACACTGGTGTCAAAAGAGGGGTTAGGCAAGACGATACCACATCGTCAAAATTATTTACCGCCACCTTCGAGAACGTCACTCGAACACTAGAGTGGGATAACATAGGAGTGAAAATCGATGGTCGGCAATTACACCATCTTCGTTTTGCTGGTGACATCATTCTTATAACACCAAACATTAGCCAAGCAGAACGTATGCTTGCCGACTTTGATAAAGCCTGTGGAAAAATTGGTCTTAGACTTCTTAGACTAAATCCCACAAAAACGATGTTCATGGAGAACGCATTGAATACGTATGTCCCATCCACGCTCTACGAAATGAATATTTCCGAATGCTCCAGTTACGTCTATCTATGTCGGGAAATCGACATGATGAACGACTTAGCTCCATAGTTGAGCAGAAGGAAACGAACGGCTTGGAGAGTTTTCAAGAGTATCGAGGATGTAGTGAGGAGGACAAAGACACCCGACTCCGTGCCCACCTTTTCGACTCAACGGTACTTCTTGCCTTCAAGTATGAGTCAGAAACCCGGTCGCTGCGTAAAAAGGACGAAGGAAACTCAGCATTATGAACGCGCAGTCGAAACAAAAATGCTAGGCGTACCCCGTGTAACACAAGTGAGATAAGGGAGTCAAAACTTCGGCCTGCTCCAACGCCAAACCGTCTAAGCTAAGGTGGGCCGGACACGTTGTGCGTATGAACGATAACCGATTGACGAGAGAACAGCCTTTAATGACTTGATTCTGCGCGATGTCAAAGGTACTGCAGAAGGACCGCCGATCCCATGGTCAGAATTCTTCAGAAAACTCCAGAAGAAAGGTATTATGCTCAACGACTTCCTATAACGAGGAGAACTCACTAGGATACTTTTGCAGACGACAGGGAAAAATGGAAGGTTTACTGGCGCCCGCTCGAGTCACTCGACAGTCAACAGGACGGAGGGTGATATGATACAGGTGGTACAGATGATAAAACTTTGTCTGTATTCACCAATTATTGCCGTAAGATTTTCACTAGGCAATTTCTCGTAGTTATATTTTGTTATATTGGCCCTTTATGACAAATTCGACCACAAAATAACTGAAACCCGTTTGCCGATGACAGGCCTATGTGTGGTCCAGTGAAGATGGGAATTTCGGAGAAATAAGGGCACGTATTGCGCATTGGTTAGAGGTGCCCTGCAGTACACATATGTTCATTGGTTCGATCTCTTGTCCGGGTTCACCAAGCCTTTGATCTCTCTGGGGGCGGCTGATTGACCTCAGACTTCTCTGGAAAGATGGCAGCACTGATTAATAAATTTTCTAGGCCATTTCAAGCCATTGTTCAAGCTATATGCAGACATGCATCCACTCACCTTTAACGATGCTTAATGAAGTTAAATGCTAGGCATATCCCTCAGGCAACGGTCAACTCCGGAAGTTCATTCTTTATTGCGAATAGTGGTGATCATAAAGTCATAGTGGTTAAAGGTATCATGCAATACAGCCACGTATTCATTTGCTCTATCGCGCTCCAAACAAACCAGTCCATCCTTAGGTCGATAAATTGGTGCCAGACTTATCTAAAGGGTAAAAGATTGACTTAATACACCAAAAGCCGAAAGGTATTGCGCATGCCAGATATTCACTCGATCATCTCTACGGTTCGCCGAACGGCATTAAAGCATTGAGAACCTCTAAGGGATTATCCACGTCAAACGCTTTTTATGCTTTACTGCAAATAGTTTAACATTTGCGATGTTCTTGTTAATGGGAGCTAAAAGCCACCATTTGAACATTGGGAATAAGCCTTTGAGTTCTATTTCTTAAGAGTTTGGAATTATTGTTTCCCGTCAGGATTATCGATAATAAAGAAAGATCTTAGTAAACTTTTCGATTTTAAAGTATTGTGCACAACATTTTATCTGCCATATCATATTTTGTCAGCAATGTCGCTGAACCGTCAACTGCGCGACCTCGCTGTCGGGACACCGTGTCATTGTCAACGGCGTTCTCAGTGCACCACGGGAATATCCGGTTTAGTTTCCATTTCCTATATTTCAGCAGTTTACGAACAATCTTCTGAGACTTTCTGCATATCGTAGTCACTCTCTTTTCTTTCTTAATCATGGGCTAAAAAGTAAAGAAAGATTAATCCCAAACCGAATCCAACAGTGTTCTTATCTCTAGACGGCGGTCCATTCAGTAAATACATACCCTGTCCATGTTTTCAAAAGCCTCACACGTTTTGTATACAAACAATAGTATGCAATATTTGCATCCAATGTTTTTTTGAATGTTTATGTGTATGCTTTGTTTCTTGACACCCGCGCTAAATTATCAGGGATTTATTTCCACGGAAGGTGGTTCAGTGTCACCTGTGACAAATATTATTCCTCGTGTATACTCCAGCAGAACCCAACGAAGTAACTATCATAATGGTGAGTTCCATAAAAAAGAAACTCCACCTAACCATCTTTTTTGCAAAAAAGTAGTTAAAATATAGAGCGACGTTTGAAAAGCGTGAAGCTCTTTCTGGTCTTCGACCTGTAAGAGCAACTCTGGTGTGCTATAGGACGTGATTGATAGTGTTTTACTTTGGTTTTGTAGCTTTTGTATAGGTACCCATGATTAGCTGCTACAGTTGAGGAATCTATAGGACGGAATAATGAAATCTTATGTAATGTGAAGTTGTGAAGGCAGAATGGGCTCTCATCACTGACACAGATTTTTATTCAGGTACTGGGACGGAAGGATTCCATGGTTTCGTAGTTTCGGTGGCGATCGTGCAGAACTTACAAATGCAAGTGCATTCTCCAAGTGAAGCGTGAGTTTAAGTCTTTTTGGGTTAAACAAAATTTTATTGCTTCTTATCGAACTCACACTATTGTACTCATATTCAGAAACGATGATCTACCAATACAGTTGATCTGTTGACAGAACAACGAAAGTAACTGAAGATCGTCTCCTCAGTTTTCCATAAGTTGTTCCAAACGAAGCATCAGCTTATTGTCAGTCGTCAGTCACTAGTGAATACGAAGTGCTTCGATTTAACTGATTTGCCAGTGCTTTTTAGTACAAGTGTTTCAAACAATAGCGCAAGTTTGGAATCTAACAGAACAAAGAAATCAAATTCCAAGTACTGACTTTTTATTAGCCTCGACGTTGGCCAACAATTCCTTGTTTATTTAATAAGTACAAAGGAAGAAGAAGTCAAAATCAAAGCCAAGTCAAAATCAGTCATTGCAGTCATTGATTAGTGGACTAAAGAAATTATCTACTTTCAGTATTTTTCGAATTACTGGATTTCTTGTTAACGATACTACTCTTGACACATGGATAAACGGGTTTAGATAAACAGCAGAATGTTCTTTCCTTCTCCAAGGGCTTAAAACTCTCGCGACGAGCGATACCTTTAGCCGTCATAATGGCTTTGCGGAAGTGGCCGGTAGGACACCTATAGGTCTCTTTCTTTCCGATAGTTCATTTTAACTCGCAGAACTATATGCCTATACGTTTTGTTATCAAATGATAGCTTGTAGAATATAGATGTTAGGTTGGGCGTTCTTCGGAAAGACACTCTATTTTGCACAGAAAAGTATACAAAATCCGTTTCCGAAAGAGTTCACTGGCCAGAATTTTGAGTGATAAATGACTATTTCAATTCTAATTGCTATAACGATTGATCCTCCTAACGGTTTGCCGTCTCATCGTAGCTAGGAGATGTCCCTGGGTGTCGTACTGCGATGTACAGCGGGGATTCATCCTCTGGCAGGGTCTCCGAAGCTGAGAAGGAGTCCGGCGTTTCCAGTAGGAAGCCTAGCTAAGGGTAAACCAATACCACGATCCACCACCGTCCTGGTATCAAAGTCACATGATGACAAATCTCCCTCTGATCCACAAGGGCTGCGACTGTCTGTGGTGGTGAGGACGTGGGGCAGACTTTTGCCTGGCTGACCTGGGATTTCCAGGGAACCACAGTGGCTTGGCTAGCAAATCTCCGAAAAATGGAGACTATGCTGGAGCATGCAAAACCAGTGAGGACGGGCTATTCCAGTATCAAGTATTATGTATAACGACTGATAGTCCTCGTATGGAATATGCGGATATAAAAAATATTGAGCTACAGACGAGAGGTTGCACAACACTTTCTATTGCTAACAGTAATGTGTTTTTAGATGAACCATGATAACATCTAGTAAATAGCATTATAAATACCATTCATGCCTGTAGATCGATAGAGCAGGGTGATTTGTACAATCCACTGATGTTTTTAACCCAAAATCACCTCTAGTTATCGAAAAATTGTTGCGTATTTTCAAAAAACCATCAAATCTATGGACGGTGAAAGTTAGGTGTCGTCCACTCCGCAACAAACCGGAAATTAGGCGTCGTCGCGAGACTGTTATGCACCACACTCAAGTACTGAGCTCAAGCCATTGAAATTACAACGACTTAGAATTGCAGTCAACTCACCGAACGAGCAGAGTCTTTCTGTCGTGCTTTAGAGGGACGATGGGCCCTTGGTGACTGTGGCAACTCGGTGATCGTTTTTGTTTGGGAGCACTACAAAAAGGTAACATGATTAGGAAATGCTTAAGCTGTTTTCCATCCGCGAGTTTGTGTAGCACAGTGGTTGGAGGTGTTATGGAATACACTTGTGGTCGATGGTTCGGTTCCCGCTTATGGACAAATCAAGTTCTCTACCGCTTCAGAGTGGGCAGCTTGGTGCCAGATTTGTCTAATAAACTAAATCACTGACTTGTTACATCGTTATCCCTCCATTAGAGATTACATGAGGTTTGAAAAAACATTCAATGTTCTCTGAGATGCTTAGTTGTGTCGAATGCATAGCTTGCACCTCGGAGATTAATCAATACCTGGCGCTTTAGGTTCCGTCTGCTTTATTTTCTATCCGAAAGAATTTGCACATTAATTGCGGTGAATGTTCGACTTGGAAATGTAGTCGCAATAGAGGAAATGAAGAACGATGTGGTAAACACAGACATCTCTGTGAAAGAAAAACTCTATAGTCTTTTCTTACAATTCTCTCAGTTCTGTTTGATCCTGTGCCTTCTGTGGTTTCTTCGTCTTATCTCCTTGTTTGACAATTTCTATGGAAATGTTATGAGAAACTGTCGGAATTTTTCTAAAATACAACCACAACGTTGCTGAGATATTTGCAAAACTCTGGACCGCAGGTGTCAGTCCCGCTGACGGGTGATTGCTGTGGCAAAGATCGATAGAAATAGCTGAGAGACAGGCGAAACAAAGGACCCGCATGGTGTGGTGGTGAACGCGTTGCTCCCCGGAAAGGACAATTGCGCGTTCGTTCCCCACCGTAGACACCTGCGGTCCAGAGTTTTGCAAATATCTCAGCAACGTTGTGGTTGCATTTCGCTTAGTACCCTGCCGCGAAATCATAGTAGGCAGAAAACAAAAAGGTATAACATTTTCTAAAATACCTGGACATACAGAGACTAAGAATCCTTATTAGTAACTTATTAGTTTTCGACTAGAATATGAATTATTTAATCTTACACATTTACACAATTGGGCATCACACATTGTTCGAATCAGCACTTTTTTCCGTCTGTTTACTGCTTTTCGCAAAGGTGTTCGGATCTACGTACGGGTTGGATGCCACTTCATGTTCTTTATCTTCTTCACGAATGCCGTTGACTGCTGCTCCGGTTAATTTTGTGCGGCCCTACTAGAGCGTTTTCAGGTATTCAACACAGAAATGACTAGCCTGGGTAAATCTAAATGCTTTCCTTCCACAAAGTCTAGTGAAAAACTACTGATTGCGGAGGGATGAAAGGCTTGCTTGCCCGTGGAGTCGAACTAATGACCATTCGTGGGTGCACTGCATGACATCTTTGAACACTACGCTTCTCGCGCTGCCAATATGAGATAGCTTTAGTTAAATATTTCATTCTATCACAGTATACCTGTCTTTAAACTTATTCAAAGTGTTTATCAGCTTTAATTTAAGCGTTCACAATCTTTGTCTAGATGATCATCTGGCCAGCCCGTTTGGCCGAGAAGTACGTGACGGTAGAAGAACGAAAGAACATTCTTTCAAAGGTTTTCTTTCGCCTACAAATTCTCCTTTTAGAGAATAGTTTTTACTAAGGTTGTTTGTGTTTAGGTTAATGAACTTATTCAAGCTGATCAGTGGTATTTGGCTCTGTCACAAGTCATCGGTAATTATTGCAGCGTCTGTTCTAATCAATTACTTTACGATACTTACTGAATATATTCTTTGGAAAAGAGGGAAGAAAATTTTCTAACCACAGAGAAATAGAGAGATATGAGCAAGGCTCGGAACCCCAAAAAAATTTGCTAAGAAAATGTTTGTTTCATGACTTGTTTTGTGCTACCAGTCTCTAGATATTTTGGTTTAATAGAATTTAGTGTTTTAACGTTTACACGTTTTTCACCACTTTGTCAGTTCGGAGTTTATAATTAGCATTTGAAGAATAGCGCAGTGCTTAGAGATGCTCTTCAATACACACTAGATTTGTCGCTGGTTCAATCCCGCGCCCAGGTCCCATTAAGCCTTCCATCTTTCTGGGGTCGGAAACTGTTATTGCAAGTCAACATATTGGCCAGTTTAACGACGAGAAGGAAAACATATCATGCATCCATTACTGCTTGTAAACAGGTTGTGTAAAGAAGGAAATGTATATCATGCTGTTACGATAAAGAACAAAGCATTCGGTGTTGGCCTGATCAAATGCATGTTTGGCAAGGAAACCGGCTTTCTTGGCCTACAGTTTTATCAACTATTTGTTTTAAATCCCATCAGATAAGTATGGTATCAATCCTTCGATTCCGGACGTTTGGAGGATTTCAGTACGCGGCCCGTGATCGAATCAGTGACGTGACCAAGTGTGTATTCCAGAGCACCTCCACAACTACACGCGTTCCAGAACAGTGGATTATCATGATCTTTATTTTGGTTTCGTTGATGATTCAGCTGTATAATGAACATTTCACTACTGTAAACTGCTCTATGGTTAGTAAGAAAATAGCGCAAAACTCATGGCACTGATCAGTGTCAATGGTGTAAATTAAATTGATGTTCCATTTACATAGGTTCCATGAAAAATATGTCAGTCATGCCAGGTACACCCGTAGTTGTATTGGAAGTCTCTACATGGTAATAGAAACCGTGAGAATAAATGATAAAGCACTGCCAGCTGCACCATATTAAGATTTTGCGATATAGAGAGAAATGTAGTGGATTTTTACCAAGTATGAAGTTTCACTGCACTGGCATTAAGTACTAGATGGAAGAGCACGATTTCAGCGGAACTCCTTCGTGAGTTGAACGGAGAAGAGCAAGGTAAAGTCGACACAGGAACATTGTCGTTGCTAGTGGCCGTCGGACTTGCAGTGCTTCTTACACTGTTAATTACATGTAGGTCTTCCTTGATTTCCGGTTTCCAGAGTTCGTATTGTGTAAACAATTCGTAATGTCTAGGAGAAAAAGGAGTGGTTTCGGATCCAACAACTCCTAAGTGCTTTAAGTCGTAACCGCAAAATTCCTCGTCAATATGGCAGCATTGAAATTGTTGCTTCAAATCGGTTAACTTCAATGGGAATGTTTTTTATTAATGGGACTACTTTACGGCAGCCCATTCGCCATTTGATAATGAAGAATGGGAAACGATGGACAAAGGGAAACGTTCATCGCTGATCAATTCCTGAAGAATACGCCATACCTTTGAGTCCATTAAGTATCAAGAGGTGACTGATAGCAAGTTTGACTAATGGAATGACTTGCGCTCGTCTACCAATCTACCAGATAGACGTCTTTTATCCACAGAGAAATTCGGTGCCAATTTGCCAATCTATAGGGAGGAAGAATGTCTACAGGGGGGAGCTCAAGATGTATGATCAAACCGACAACCCTGTTTGTTTATATATGTTCTTACGAACTGCGCTTCTTGAGCTGTGTAGTCAGTATAAGTTGTCGTTGTTGTTGTTACTGTCATTGTTGTTGTTGTTGTTATTGTTATTGTTATTGTTGTTGTTGTTTTTGTTGCTGTTGTTGCTGCTGTTTGATTGCTCACGTTTCTGCGATTTCGCCTTCCTCAGGAACTGGACGTATTTTATGTAACAATGGCCTTATCATTTGGTGAAAAATCTGTGTCATTAATGAAGACCTAACACATGAATGGACGCCATATTGATCAAAAGCACTACACACCATGCTGTTGCGGGTAGCACTACCTGTGTTGCCCACGTAGGATTACTAGGGGTACCCACCCATGTCACAAAATCAATTTGAAATAGGGTGCCAGGTCACGTGTGACAGTGGGGCATTCGTCTTTCCAGTTCACCTTTGGAGTTTCGAAACCTATCCAAAACGCTTCAAGAATCTTGCGCATTGATGTTTCTGATTCCTATGCTAAGATGCGGACATCAGTTCAAAATCATCACCATTGTGCTTTCGTCCCCTATGTGTAGCCACAGGAGTATTTTGTCGAATTTTAACTTTCACATCTAGATATTTCTTTATGCGGACGCAAAATGGTCTCCCAATTTCCCCTATGTATTCCTCACCATATGCCTTACATGAGATCAAGCATATTGTACCTGAACTCATGCAATCCCCGTCCTTCACTTTAGGGCAGATTACACAGTTTTCTGAGCTCCACAAACGATTACAGAGGCTGTTGCAAGCTAGCTGACGCCGTAGAGTAATGGGTGGGAGGCTAATAACAGCCACCAAACTTTTAATACCACTTTATCTTAGACATCTCTTAATGGCGTAACTTATTTCTTTTGATATGAATGGCGGCTTCAAAGGGAACTTACTTAGGTCTGAAAGATAATTTTAGGGAATAACTCTACCTTTCAGTTTAAATCTAATGGCTTCTGCTTCGTAGCCATTGGAAATGGCTATTTTTCCGCACCAAGTTTAACGAATCCTTCTTTCCCTCGTCTCCTGTGCAGACATTTTTAGCCCATCGGTACATGTTTTTGATGAGTGCTTTTTTCATATGCAAAGAATGAGAGGTGAGGTAGTATAGTAGTATATTTTTACAACTTGGCTTACGGTGTCATTTTGTTGCATAGCCACTTTCTGAGAGCTTTATTTGGATGTTTAAGAATGGAAGCCAGTTCTTGATTGGTTTTCCTCTTGAGAATTTTACATATTCATATTGTCTATTTAACAAGCATTCGTCCATTTGTTTTTGTGTGTAACAGGCGATGAAGCAGTCGTCTATATATCGAGTAGAGTAAGGGTCGGCGATCGAGCACTGGAGCTTCCATCTTAGGCGTAAAAGCAATGCCAAGACTTGGTGCTATTCACTGTCCCATGGCCAGCCCTCGAATTTGTGCAAAATATTTTCCAGACCACCTAAAGATTGAACAACTAAGACACTGTTTTGTGAGAGTCATTAGTTGCGCAATCGACAAGCCGTGCATTTTTATTCTCACTTCATGTTCTACGAGCAGCTCGAGAATGGCTTGAATTGCGAACTCATTCGACACATTGGTATAAAGTGAAGTAACATCGAACATATCTATTGCATGCGTACTGTTTGATTGCTCGCACCGTAGGTGGTCTAGACATATTTCGGTGTTAGGTAAATGGGTTGAAATGGACTTTAGCAACTGGGTCAGGATAAGGTTTAGGAACGACGTTATTCTATCCGTTGGCCCGCCTATACAACTGTTGATAGGTCTAACTTTAAATGATGATGGGTTTGTTGACGTAATATCATCAGTTGAAGTAAGCTTATGTGTTTCAATAAGCAAGTAAATGACAGGGCAATTTGGACGGTGGTTCTTTAGCTGGCTATTGTTAAATAAAATATGCCCAGGTTCTCAGTAAGACGAAATCACCGAAACAGCAATCAAACAACAGCAACAACAACAACAACAATAACTTATATTAACCTCGCATCTGCTTAGCACGCTTAGACATATTAATTGTTTATGCCAAGGTTTATAGAAATTCGGTTTTTCGAGTTATTAAAAGATGTACCAACCCTGTATGTATTGCGGGTCATTTCTATCCACTGTGGTCAATGCGCCATCTTTAGCAACCAATAATTATTTTATGAAGTACAGCCACAGCGATGCTTAGATATGGGCAGAACTCGGAACCTCGGATGGATTTCGAAGCCGCGATTACCGGGGGCTCGTGTGCTATCCGCTACGCTGATTGAGGCTTTTGCCTTACCCATATTTCGGCTATATCATTACTCTGTGTTGTTATAAGCAGTTACCCACCGTAGGGAGTGATCTAAACAACACAATTCAGCTTAACTCTGTTTATTGCGGATTTGCACTTTCTAGAACATTCTCGTTGACAGCTGATTACGGATAGTACAGTTGGGGTAAAAAAAACCGGTTAGTAGAAAGATAAAGCAAGGGTCTTATTGGTGCGGTGGGTAGCACGCGACCCCAAAGGGGTAATCGCCGGTTCGAATCAACCCTGGTATCCAAGTTTTGCAAATATCTCAACATCATTGTAGTTGTACTTTTCAGTAGTTTTACGCCGTGGTCGTTGTTGAAAGGTGGATAAATTCTTGAGGTTATCTCAGTTAAGAAAGAGTTCAACATTTCCATACAGAAGTCGTCCTTTGAGTAAATCTATGCCAAAACAGGAACAGGCGGCGTACTCCTGAGTGTACTTTGGCCAGATGCGATGAAAATATAATAAAATGACCAATATATAAAGTGTAGTGTTCTTTTCACTCCTCGGACGAGCGGTGCTCACGGAACAACTTTTTTGTACTTCAGAAACGACTAGAAATTTTGCAGATGTATGCTTCTTCCTCGATATTTCTTGGAAGTGCTAGGCATTAGGCATAGGGATGGCACAGTTTGTGTATAAATATGAGACTACAAAAAACTTGTAATCTATGGGTTACTATTTGTCTGCTAAGCGCTAAACTGGCAAAAACCACTGCAGGTCTTATTTACTAAAGTTTTCTCGAAAAACATAAACATCTATTGTAAAGAAGGTAAGCAAATAATATGTGAAGCTATATCGAAAATCGTTGAAATAAACACGAACTCGGCTCTAATTCTTCACCGTACGCGATGTTTATTGAAACATTCTTCCGAAAAGAAGTCTTTGTGGATTCTTAAGCATGCCGAACAGCTTTTCACTAACCATGCCTCACAAAACAGCTGATTTATCGACTGAATGCAAGAAATATGGAAAGTCAATTATTTGCGATAAAATTGACGGTCGGAATTGACTTGCATTGAAGACAATGCATGCGATGAATTGGTATTGGATATTTTCATTGCAGGCTGTGTATGTGCGTTCCGATGTTGCGGCAACTTACGGCGTGAACACCGACCTCGGCCGATTCGACGAGCTGTTGAACGAGTAGACAGCTTACGAGAAACCGTGCTCAAAGGACGATCTCAACTACGGAGGTTGAAAATATTAGCGTTCGCTTTTGGAGTCATCTGAGCGTTTTGAAAAGATTTCAAACGTTAAATCGGCTACTGAAATTGGAAAAGTTTGCGACTAAGTAGATAGCTGATTTGGACAGCAAACGTTAGAAAACACAGGCACATTATTCTCACCGAGAGCTTACTTGCTATCCACCACCCTAGCCGAGGCCCTCGCTTTGCCTTGCTCTCAGCTGTGTTGTTACTCTGTCGGTGCTATCAGCAATGGCTAGTCAACGGGAGCGATCTGTGGTGTATCAGATCCGTAATAAACCCAGCCATGCTGAACCTATAGTAGAAATCGCAGCAATGATTGCCGATTGCACCGTTAGAGTAAAACATAGCAGAAAGGCAATTCAACGACCTAGTGTGTTGCATTGGAAAGCACGTGAGCCACCGTAAAAGTTATGGCGGGTTCGAAGGCCAACTGAGGCTCCAAGTTTCGTTCATATCTCAGCACCTTGTGTTTGTATTCCACATAGTGCCCTGCTACGAGAAAGGAATGGGCACTAAATAAAAGTTAAGGCAAAGGCGTTATTCCTTGCATTCTAATTTAACATACCTGGCTGACTACTTAAAGAACGCAGAAACGAAGTTGTGAACCGTGAGGCACAGACAAGAAATGAAAGTCTGTTTTCAGCAAATAACTGATAAGTGACAAGAATGATGTTACTTAGGTCTTCGGAAATTGGTTTCTCGTCGAAACCGTAAACGTTCTGCCATGTTAGACGTAGTTTTTCTTGATACAAAACCGGAAAATTCGCTATGAGTTTATAAGGAACCTTGACAGACGATCTAGTGTTTCAAGTTCCTTCTCAAATTCGTTGTTCTCGCAGCACATTCTGCATTTGCTGCCATTATAAAAAGATGAAGATAAACTATTGGCGTTGATCAATCCCTGAGGGATGCGCCTTGCATTCGACTTCATTAGGCATCGTTGGAGGTGATTGAATGCATATCTGGCCTTTACAATGACTAGCGGTGGCTTACCGATGTATCGAGCCAATGCTGCTATCATCCCAGACAAGTCTGGTACCAGTTTGCCGACCCCGGAGGGATGGCGGTTTTCAGTCGAGAGAATCGCCCGAAAAACGATTATTTCGAGGATTTGCGCACGTTAGACGTTGTGAATCGCTCGAAACACGCTTATTTCGCTTATGTAGAGGCTTGGTGAGCCTGGGGCGCTGGGATCGATCCCATATTTATTGCAGGGCGCCCCCGAGCACTGCACAACATGTGTCATGGGCTATCGTACATGGTTTTCTACCATTATACTTTTCCAAAATGTTGATATGGAAGTGATATGTTTGGAGTAGACTTTAAAACACCTCTAATGATCGAGTGGACCTTGGTGAACAGCGTAGTTTTGGGTTTTTGTGAACTTGTTGTTATCAACGAAATGCTATATTTAGCATTCCTAGGACGTATTATACTCCACAAAATCCTTCACTCATCACTCCTAGTTAACCGTAGAGTTAATGGTGTATTCATTTTAAGAAAAGAATTCTATGGGGTGCAAGGGAATGTCTTTAACTCGTCCTATTCAGATCCATCAGTCGCTCGCCAAAGTTTCCAAGCAATCCGAATCGATTTTTCTCCGACGATACAACGATAGTCTGAAAATAGGGGCTTGATCAACCGTTCGGACTCTCCGAAAGAATTCTCATCAAATGGATCTGTATATTACCAATTTATCTATATATTTATCAAATCTGTTTCTATATCTATCATATTGCCAAGGACTGTCTTCTTTCCTTTACATACGAACTGTGTTCTTTTTGTAAGAATTTTTTATTTACCTGTACGTCGAATAAATTTTTGAAATGGAACGATTATATTAAATTATTTCATGGCCATGATGGATACTTCATCGGCGATTCACCTTGGTACTCTTGGAAGTAAAAAGAAGTCGGTAGTTTTAACTTGGAAGCATTCCTTCTGAAGATCACATTAAATGCTTCGCTACGATAGAATCGAGCAAAAAGGCACTTTCCACTGTCGTCTCATTTCCAGTAGAAAGCTTGTACTTGGAGTTTGTGTGTTGGATCTCAGGTGACTACAAATAGACGGCACAGTAGATCTACTATTACGACTTAATACTCCGTAGGAGGACCTGTTCTATTATCAATCAGCAGTATTTTGACACAGCGGTGCTGTCAGATTTTTTTCTCGGTGGCACCTAGCCTTTCATTTGATTGCTAAGGACTAAGGACTAAGACTGTGTGAAGCAACAGCAATAAACATTCCGTAAATCTCACGGCCGAGAAAGAGGTGTGATGTTAGATGATCTGAAACTGTGGATTGGTTGGCCCCTTGTTGAAGGTCGTCATAGGAATGTGAATGCAGTACGTAGAATATAATTCACTGAACGAAACCTATGGAGTTCTTCCGTACAGAAGATAAGTCAGTCGAAATATCCTTTGGAATCATTCCAGGTTTCACCAATCATACCAATCATTCATCTCCACTAAGGCATCATGTAGGTGTTTCATTACATGTTTGCTCTACAAAACAACATCCAAGAGCCCACTGATCTGTTAGACCAGTGTTTTTATCTTGCCAGGCAAGCTGGGTATTAATTTGCCTGTCCTAGATTTTGAACAGGAGCTTAGTTTACCTAGAGCCCGGGATTGAACCAGCGAATATGTTTGCATAGAAGAGCTCCTTTAATCACTGAACGTCCACTTCTTCCATGTTCAAAAAACTAGATTGATGAAGCCTCACATCTCTCTACCACATCGAACGGTTCTACTTTAAGTTTATTTGATGATTGACACTTGTTCAAACCTTTGAGAAAAACAACACCAAAATGTTACAAATGACACGTTGTTACAATTTGTCAGGTGTCGTTAAACGTGGCCAGTTCGCGAAGTTTAGACTATTTAAGAACAGTTGCTCAATGATAGCATCAAGCTTTGCTGCGTATCGGACAAAATTCGTAGCGGATAGAGGGTAATGCCAGGAACACTGGAAAATTCACCTTAATTTTACCATTAGGATGCAGATAGCACAGTGGTAGTGATACCGCCCGTCTTCACCACCATGGTGTTAGTTCGATTCCACTGCGGGCCAAACAAGCCTCTCATCCCTCTGGGGTCGGGAAATTGGTAACGGACTTGCCTGGAAAAAACACTCTCTGCAACCCAATTAAGAACGTTCCAGCCTGGCTAACTCAGAACTCCAGGCAGAATTGCTCGGCCAGCATTCTATAACATTCAAGATAAAATGAAAATCTTCAAACAGCAACCGAAACCACACGTAGAGTTGGAAGACCTTCGTGGACAACGGATGAGAGGAAAGGAAATGAATATGAGAACTTCTGTGATCCGCAAAGTAGACGTGAAGACGGGCCAAAGAAATAAATAAATAAGTGAGTAAATATAACTCGTATATAATGCTGAGATATTTGCAAAACTCCGGACCGCAGGTGTATGCGGTGGGGAACGAACACGTGCTGTTGTCCTTACTGGGGTGCAGCGCACTTCACCACCACACCATCCGGGTCCTTCGTTTTGCCTGTCTCTCAGCTAGTTCTATCGATCAGTTTCAATTTTACTTTTTAAACCCTAAAAAGGGTTGTGTTAAGATTGGCTCCGACACGTTGTTTCCAGTCCAAACAAGAAAAGTAGTACTAGTAGTCATCAATGAAGAACTTATTTCAATTTTTTCCAAGCTGAGCATGAAATTTGCCAGACATGAATTTATTATGTGGTTGAAGATCTGGAAATTGTTGTACAGGCTGTGGCACAGGTGGAGCCTAACTTATTTCCATGTGATGTCGGCGCAGATACGAAGAAAAAATTAGAAAAAAAAATTAAAGCATTTTGTAAACAGTACGATATGAAAAAGTGGAATGCAAATGAAAAAAACGAAATTTTTTTGACCTTATTCTTAGAAGTGTTGTAACGATTTCTTGCGGGCTCCGGTATTTCCTCTTTGTTTGGAACGAGCATTAGACATTTCTGAGACAAACACCAGTAAAGAATAAAGGAGAGTAAGAGTAAAGTATAAGTATAGGTAAACAGACGGTTTTACGTGCTATCAAAGGATAAGGAACGAAGTCTTCCGGGTTGATCGGTCCTTGAGGGATTCGCCATGCATTCCACTTCATCGAGCATTGTTAGATGCAATTGAATGGTGCACATCCAGTCTATAAATGAATTACGGTCGCCTACCGATGCATCAATTTAGTGCTACTCTCCTCTCAGACAAACTTTGGCGTCGATTTGTTAACTCCGAAAAGACTGAAACTTTGCGAGCTCGTGCAGCGGAATCGAACCACTGACCACGTGTACATTGACTCATAAAACCATTACACCTCATGCGCTCCTTAATACGACATCGGAGAGGATTATTTTTAATTAGGCGCTGCCAAATTTCTTCAGCAGTTACAAATCGCGCCTTCAAGTGTTGATTTACGTGATGCAAGTTTTTTTTTCTCATATTTTATTACAATAAAATTTAGGACCTCTTTATCACATTTATTCCTCAAGTCATTTTAACCTTCACTTCGGGTTCGTCACTGAAGAGTAAGTGAATGTGAAAGCACGCGAAGAAACTGGAGATCTGTTGAAGCGCTGTCCGGTCAGAGCACAAATTAGGAAATACCTCTTACCACTGTACTCTGAATCTTGATCGGTCCACTATGTCGACGCACGCTGTCGGCCAATCGGACACACCCTTTTCATTGTACGATGGCAGTCAGTGTGCAGCTCTTGTGGTATCTCCCGATTCTATTCCGATCAGTGAGTAACAATTTAGGTAAAAAACAGGTCGAGAAAAAAGCAAAACAAAAGTATGGGTAGTGCTTTTGGCAAAACGTGAATCCCCAGAAAGGATAATCACTGGCTGGAATCTGCCCTGAGGTTCCGAATTTTCCAAATATCTCAGCACCATTGTGCTTTTACTTCAAAAAATATCCTGCCATTGAAAAACAGTTGGCGGTAAATAAAGAGTTAAACAGTGGAGAAATCCATTTGTTGATCGCAAAACTGCTATTGTAATATTCTTTTAGGAAAATTAAGTCTACGGTGTCCCTGTGCTTGGTTTTTGTCCAATCACCCCTATAACGACATTTACTTCCTCTTTTGTTTTTACCTCTATCTAAGAAAGATATAGTTCTTTTTTTAGAAAGATAATTTTAGTCTTCCATTGGCGTCTTCAAATAGTGATTTTCAATAGAAACCGGCTTAATCCTTCGCACTCTTTATTGCTTTTACGTTATCAGCGGTGAGTGTGGAGCAGTGGTTACAGCGCCCTGCAACACACATGGGATCGATCCTGCGCCCAAGGCTCACCAAGCCTTCCAACCCTCTGAGGTCGGCAAATTGGTACCAAACTTGTCTGGTAGCACTGGCTTGATACATCGATAGCCCAACGCTTGTCGTTCTGTAAGGCAGACATGCATTCAATCACCTCTAACGATGCTTAGTGAAGTCGAATGCATAGCGCGTCCACCATGCACCGAGGTGGGTAATCAACACCGAGAGGTTTATACTTCTTTGTTTTTTTTGTCTTCTTTGTTGACTTCCTATCACGTAGCTTTTTTAAGCAATTCTGTATATTAGGACCGTCACCGGCTTCCCAGCAACGTGTCTGAAAACGATCGGTTCACGTGATATTAAGTCCGACTTCCAACTTAGCAAAGGACTCGAACTTGGATTCGATTCTTTCTCATTTCTTACTGGAATCGACTGAACTATGTGCAAATTAAATGAAAACAAAAATAATGCGAAAAGAAATCGGAGCATTAAAATGGCACGTGGCGTAGTGTGTTATTAAAACTGATTAAAAGCAATGATTATAAAGCGTAGGACCGGCAGCACTTTTTTAAAACGACATAATATCACATGCGTTTTAATTACGTCGTTCACCAACAGCAACTAAAACATCATTAACCTACACCATGACTTCAGCAATAGGAAAGAGTAACCATACAGAATACAATTAAATATCTTAACTGTTTCTCGATTTTTAACTGATTTACCAATCCTTCCCAACCTGTACATGATTATCGAGAAGATTACTTACTCAATTAGACAACTAGATGACCCATCCACTATGTCATTGAAGTGCCAGGGTTTCTCCCATTCGCTTTGCAGTTTTGTAACTGACGCGCGTAAAAGTGATCGGATTCGGATGTGGATTGGACAGGAGTTTGAAAATCCGTGAAGTTCTATCCTCATTGATTTTGCAGGCTCTTGGAGCGTCATTTTTCTCGTAACCGCTGAGCAGCCGTGCTTGGAATTACGATGCAGGCATTGTTCTTCTCCCTTTTTCTATTCATATTTGGTTTAACATTGGCTTATCTAACTCGTCGCTTGCTTCCATCATTTATATGTCTTCAACGAACTATGAAAAACTAGAGAGTTTTTAGAGAACGAAAAAATGACTGTTATTTTTTGTCAGTTTTTGGATCTTCTTTTAATAGCCACTGTGAGAAGTTTTGATGCTTTGTACATACACCAAGTGGCTACTACGTGTGGTTTCCTATTCTTCGTCAGTTGCTCAGAAGACTTACGAAGACGAACAGCCGCTTATTGATTGAAGGCTTCACCATGGAAATTGTGATTCGTTTACATCTAACACTTTCGCAGTCTACTCAGGTAATTGCTCCTCTATGAGGCTCGTTCACATAAGTTGCGAGCGCTACCGAGGCAATAATCCGCCAAGTGCCCATGCTTTCCGGACCCACCAATTGAGCCATGAAAATTAGGGTATATTTGTTGTAAAAGTGCCACTGAGAAGTCACAAAACAATCACATACACCGACTGTGAGCCGTTGGCAACTTTAAATAGCTTACACTAATCGTATATCCCTTGAAATAAAGGCGCTATGGTCCTTTTCCTTGAAAAATATCATAGCTATGAAGTGAGCGCTGTTGGTCACCTCTCCCCAAGCGATGCTCTATGCACTTGAATCCATCAATTTTCTTCGAGGTTACTGAATAAATATTTGGCCTATACAATCACTGTGGTGGACACACCGCAGAAACAAGGAAAAATTCATATGAAACTCATTATTCTGCTTTTTACACTTTGCTTTACTTGTCGTACACTGCAGGTTTACGAGTATGTTTATTTTGTCTTTTTTGTTAAACCAAAGACATTTGTATTCAATAGTATCTCTAAACGCTTAGCTACGCGCCTTCAAAAAAAACAAGAGTTGAAACAGAGCGTTGTTCAGTTACAGATAAACTCTCTTCCGACCTCGTATTGAGCTCCCACATTTCCAAACGACCTTTCTCAAAGTTGCGTCAAAACACTAGCTGTAGATTAATGTAAATCATGTATGTTGTTATTGAACTGCTTGATATCTGTAAATGAAGGTTTAGGGCAGCTGTATCTTTGCTGATCATCTGAGTTAAGCGATCTTATCCTTTCGTCAACAACACATTGCTTATTGCCAAATGATCTTCTTATTGAACGGTGGCATGGTTGACTTGTTATGGATATTTTGCCGGTAAGTGGCGCTTTCTTTGGTCACACCATCATAATCATCTCCACTTTTTTCAACGTCACTAGCTAACATCAACAGGCCAATTTTAGATTATTGTCCAATTCTCTGTTTTCACACTCGTAGCCATCATTGTATCTTGCCGAAAACAAGTTACAGCTAACAGGCAGGTATGATTACCTCTATCTAGTTAAAGAATAGTGTAATGATGACACTGAAAAGAAAGTAGTTCCTCAGTGGACTAGGCTTCCTTTTTTAAAAATCGGCTTCTTCATAGACTTCAGTCTTTATTTTCACTTTCTTTCTACAGTCAGATAGTGGGAAAACAGCGGCTTCCGAAAGTGGAAAAGCAATAAGTTCACAAAGTAGAAAGCCAGCGGGTAAGTGTTGCTTGTGTTTTGTTTCCATTTGGAATTCTTAATTCAGACATTTTATCGGAAGGTCTTTACTCTACCTCTCAACAGCTTACAGCCTCATCATAGATGGGAGGTGTTCCTGGTGTCGAACTGCGATTTACAGCACAGGGATTTACACCCCTGCAGGTGCTCCAAAGCTGAGGAGTTCGACGTTTCCATCGGGAAACCTAGCTAAGAGTAAACCAACATCAGGAATCACCACCGTCCTAGTATCGAACTAGTCGCATGGTGGCAAACCTCCCGCTGGTTCACAAAGGCAGCGATCGCAATGGATGGTGACGACCTGGAGAAGGTTTTTGCTAGGCCGACTTCGGGACTCATGGGAAACTTGCAGAACCAGTAAAGTTGAGTCATCCAAGCAACCAAGTATCCGAAGGTACATCATAACTTTACTTGAATTCTTTCTACCATGTTTATAAGGTGAAGCAATTGTTTCTGTCCGTGAATATACTAGATGAGAAAAAGTTTCAACTACCAACGTCACAGCACACAGCGGAAAAAGTACATTTCTGGTAAACTGCAAACGAGTCAAAAATTACTTCATCCCTAGAAATCTTATCTCTGTTTGAATAACTTTTTGTCGCAAGTTCACTAAGTCCATCAGGATATCACGAGACGGCGATTATCTGTCGCGAACATTTGAAAACGTTCAATTATACATGCATGAAAATCGCAATGCACGTACGTGGCCGCTTATGAGATCCCTAAATAAATAGGTAGCTCCTCCTCATACGTCATGTTGGTTCCAGTGATTTCACAGTTTATATTATTGAGTTGAAACCACCATCCATAGATGATAATGAGGGTTTTCATGCCACTTCACGTGCCGCTTGAGGATCAGTCGTCTTCTTCCTTTATTGATAGGTGTGATGTTTGGATACCAGTTGAGAACGATTCTTTCTTGAATCTTACGATAACCGTGCTAGCGCGTTACCCGGTCAGCGCCGTATTTAAACACTCTGCGATTGTTGTGGATCCAAATGAGGCTTGTTGCTTCTCAACTAGAATTCTCCTTAGATAGAAGTGGTCCCTGTAAAGGCCACGATTCCTAGTCGACCGAGCAATCGAGAGGTCGTAAGGCCAGATTTTAGAACAATCCAGAATTTAAGGTTTTGTATCTGGGACGAAAAAATACAATGGTTGTGATTGAAAAGAAAAGTGATGAGCATATAGTAAACGACTACAACGTCTATTTTTTAATTTTAGTCTACCATACTAATCGTTGCAATTTCAGTGAAAAAGAAGAAAGATAACGTTGGCCACTTGCTTTTTCTTAAAGAGTTCCATTAATAACTAGCAATGCTATAAAATCACCAACCGTTTCAGTTCATTTAAATATTCCAGGCAAAATTCTTATACGCAAATATCAACTGCTGACAGGATTATTTTTACATTTTTTCCTTTATTCATTTAAATTTCGATTTCTATCTTGTTTTACCGTACAAGCACATTACAATTTATTTTGTTTTTTTTTGAAACTGCATAGAAAACTGAGATAATAAAGAATTTGTCTGTAGAATGAGAAGATGAGGACGTTTTCTTCCTGAAAAAGCTCACAATACAGAAAAAGTCAATAAAGCCTCCTCCGTATGCTTTCAAATTTACCGATCACCATTTTAAACTATCTTTCTCGCAGTTCCTACCTCATCTCCATTTCAATTTTTCAATTCTAAAGTCATTTCCAATGCGCATTTCAAGACGAGAGTTGAAATCGGATAAATGGATGGTCGCGATATGCGAATGCACCGTGATTTTTAGAGTTTTTCAGATCGTGACTTCAAAATCATGCCTTCCCAAATGCGTCAAATTATGGAGGCCGAGCAAATGGGTATGTTCAGTTATCATTCATCACTCTTATAACTGAGTGCATACAAGGTGCACTTTTGGAAAAAATCTCGAAATCGGGTAACCAAACCCTGTAAATAATGAAACGCAGCATTAACAACGCAAGTAGGTTATTGAGAAAAGCGAAGCAAAAACACAATCGATAAACGAAAAGGCTTTCGCAATAGGTACGTGAAGTAATATGAAAACCAGAGGGCCGACCTCACAAAAAATAGGAGCTTCAGCACTTAGCTCGAGCGGTCAGAGTGGTCAGGAAAGTGACTTGGCAGCGTAAAATTAATCCTATAGTGCTAATAGGGGCGAGGGTAGCGCAGTGCTTAGAGGAGCCATGAAGTACATATGGGATCGACCTTGCTCCCCAGACTCATCAAATGTTTCATCCTTCCGAAGCCGTGAGATGGGTACCAGACCTGTCTGGGAGGGTGGCAATACTGATTCGATACTGTAGGCCACCGCAACTCATTGTGTAGGTTAGTTATGCATTCAATCACCTCTAAACGTTGCTTAATGAAGTCGAATGTATGCCGCGTCCCATAGGGACACGAGCGTCGAGAACTCTAACCCTATACAGTGCTCATAGAGAATGTGTACTTGAATACAGTTAAAGATCTGCATCGCACGCCACCTTGTGATTGCCGGCGATATCCGATCCACTAGTGGTGGTCGATCTTCTGAGCTAACAATTTACAATTAGCATATATAGTAAAACCTCCTAACGGTTTTCCGCCTCATCGTGGTTGGGAGGTGTTCCTAGGTGTCGGACTGCGATTTACAGCGGAGGGATTCATTTCCTGGCAAGATCTCCCAAGTTGAAAAAGGTCCAGCGTTTTCATGAGGAAGCCTAGCTAGGAGTAAATCGATACCAGGGCCCACCACCGTCCTGGTATCAAAGTATAAATAGGTAATTTCGCGTGAGTAAATATTTAAAAACAAGATGTTTTCAACCATCTCTACGACGCATTGAATAGAATCGAATGCTAAGGTAGAGGTTACATGTTGCCAAGGGACCGTCGTCACCGTCGTGGATTAGAGGGAGATTTACTACCATGCGACTAGTTTTATACCAGGATAGTGGTGGATCCTGGTAATTGTTTACTCTTAGCTGCGCCTCTTGATGGACACGCTGGACTCCTTCTCATGTGAGGCCCCACTGGGAGGATGAATGAGCCAACTGTATATTGCAGCTCCACACACAGGAACACCTCCCAGCCAAGAAGAGGCGGTAAACCGTTAGGAGGAACGTCAGCTGTTGTGTACTTATAAATGCAGTAATAATAGTCTCGTGTTTACTCAACGAGAAAAACTGCGAATTATTTATTAATACCGAGGTTGAAAGAAAATCGGTCTTCGTCTTTGCTACATGAAACAGTAACAGTTTTAGCGAAGGAAATGAAGGGTTATGAGAACGTCGACATTGAGAACGACAAACAGGATAAAGGCAAGGCCAACAAGAATCTATAGAAATGATTGCTTTCTCTGCATGAACAACACAATTAATTTGTCAAAATTTCTAGACTATAAAGCTTTTATAATTGCTCATCAAACATTTCCACCAGTTCTCTGTCAATCAACAGTGAGTTTAAATCCACTTGATTTACATTTACAAGAAATTTTTCACGTTTCTGTTCTAAGATTACAACAATAAAACTCACCATCAACTGAACTTCTCTAGAAGAAGAATCATTATGAATCCCTTCTGTACGCTCAGAATAAGCAAATAAGCGCTTCATGGCTTCAGGATTATCACTACCTAGCAGAACAAATTCAAGGAGACGTTAAATAACCGCGCTTTCGAGTTGTCACATTCAAAATCGCCGTTCCATATAAAATTCGTATGCCTGCATCAGGTTCCGAAACAATGGATACGGTTGAACAACACAGAGAGAGAGAAGGAGAGAGAGAGAGAGAGAGAGAGGAAAAGAGAGGATGGAAAAGAATGAGGCAGAGAGGCAGACTAAACGTATGGACGAGAGAAAGAGAAAAAAGTAGAATGCCACGTTCCGTGAAAATTTTGCTCAGTTCGGTTTTCTTACTTAGATTTAGTTCGCATAACAGGGCAACAATTGCTAACGAATTGTTACAAATTACTCAATAAGAAGGTTAAATCATTGGCCAAAAGGGATCAAGTGAGTTTTTGCTGTTATCGCCAAACATTATTATATGTGGTTATTTTTAACACTAATAGGACACAATGGATCCAGCTTGTGATCTAATCGCTTCAGCCTTAGAAGAATCCTAATCGCATGGTGAACGTCTGGGAAGGCCCGAGAATTGCTACCTCGGGGTTCCGAAAAATCAAGCGGAGTCAACGTAAATTGTCATTGAAGAAAGAATACGAATTGTCGAACTGCAATCAAACCGCAAGAATTCGGCTATCACCAGGATGTGACTGAACATAATATCGAACGAATGAAATCATTTCCTAGTCCATCACATCGCATCCATCAAAGCATTAAAAGCCATTATTTGAATGAAACTTAGTTTTTAGGGCTGGAAAATTTCGTACGGTCTGTTAAATTGAGAAAGCACAAGATAAAAGCACTATCCCTGCAATCTGGAAACTCTGGGCGCGTGTGGCACAGTGGTCGAAGGCGCTCTGCAGTACACATGGGATCGATCCTTAAAGCCTACCAAGCCTTCCTTCCCTCCGGGGTTGGCAAGTTGGCACCAGACTTGTCTGTGAGGGCAGCAGTACTGGTTCGATACAACGATAGCCACCGCGAATGATTGTAATGGGTAGATAAGTTGAGTGCACAGAGCATTCCTCGGAGCATCAACGCCGAGAGCTTTCTCCTTTTTTCTCCTTTATCTGGAGACTCTGAATAGCGAAAATCTTCTCCGATCAGATATTTGACAATAAAAGCGAAATTCTACTCCTACTCACACAATTTTTCGAGAAGATGAGTCTTTCAACTATTCATGTGAGTAAATTTTAATTACACCGAGCCCAGCCGAAAATGAAATTCGTTCGTCATGACGAGCGTACAAAAGCAGAGATGACTTCGCACTGCTTTTCAGGTTATGAGGAACTAAAATAGATTAAGTAATTTTCTTCGTATTTTTGTTGAGCAAACGCGAGGTGTTACTATTCTTTGTTCACGATTAAGCTGACGTTTCGGCGGATTTCGCCTTCCTCAGGGCCTGGAAAGGTCAAGTTGACAGCAATCCACTCGGCCAGACACCTCCATAACCAAACAAAGAAACTCTAAACCAAGATTTCAATCACATTGAAGACAACTCTGCCCACTCACCGCTTACTATGAGGTTTCCACTAAGTATGTCACGTAGAGACCAACCGCACAGAAATCACATGGAAGTATAATGTGTATAGTATATAGTATATAGTATAGTATAGTACCAATCATAGTATAGTCTGAGGAAGGCGAAATCCGCCGAAACGTCAGCTTAATCGTGAACAAAGAATAGTAACACCTCGCGTTTGCTCAACAAAAATACGAAGAAAATTACTTGATCAATGCCGAGGTTAATAGAAAGTCGGTCGTGGCAGTTAAAATAGAATATTTTTTCAATGGAACAAATACGACCCCGTTGGGGTTTGAAAGCTACTCTAAACTCATATTTATCATAAAAAGCAAAAGCTATTTCTACATTTTTGTTACAGATAACAGAAATTGTTTTGATCGTTCTGGTTTCATTATGGTTTATGCAGAGAGACCCTGAAAAGTTATTCGTCGTTTTATAAGGAGTGGGACACCGTTGAATTCCACCTCTGCTCAGTTTCCTTTAATTTTCAGAAGTACAATAAATGTTATGAAAAATCGTAGTTTCCTATTTGTAAGCGAAGCAATGGAAAAAGGGTATTCTTCTGTAATGATCATAAAAGAGATCGGAAAGCAAATAGAAATCGATTTCAACACGACGTCGGTGTGTGGGATATTCTACGAACAAAGTAATGGCTGTCGTTGAAATGAATCGTAAGAGGGTTCTGTAGGAAATAGTTGACGAATCAACGCCGTTCTTTATATTCTCTTCAAAACGTGATAGGAGACTGGAATTTAGGTGTAAACGCTCTCTCTCGACGTTGATCAATCCCTGAGGGATGCGCCATGCTTTCGACTTCATTAAGCACCGTTGCAGGTTATTGAATGCTATTCTCTCAGAAAAGTCTGGTGCCAATTTGCCGATCCAGGAAGGATGGAAGGCTTGGTGAGCCACGGGTACGGGGAGGATCCCATGTATTGTTGAGCGCTTCCGACCACTGAGCCACACGCGTCCCTTTATTTAAGTGTTCCTAATACTAAAAGGTCTGTGCTTAAATGCGTTGAGGGCCACAAAACATCCCCAATTTGCTATGTCGCCTCGCAATGTGGTTCTACACCTATGACAATTGCATATTTAATGATCACCTGTGGTAAATGGTTTTATCCTTTGAACAACAATAACGGTAATACATTCGTTATCGTCTATCGATATTGTTATTAAACAGTGGTATGGTTCAGATGTTGTTAGTGATATTTTTCTGGTAAGTGTTGCTTTTTTTGGGATGCTTTCCAAAGCTAGACCGGTGACGTCATTAACTAATATCAATGCGTTAGGTTCAGATTGGTGCACAATTCTCTGTATTTACATTCGTAACCTTTATTACATCCTGTGGAAAGCAAGTGAAACCTAACAAGAAGGTATGACTATCTCTATCTTGTTATGGGTTAATTTAATAATGAGGCTGAGAGCAGCATAGTTCTGCGGTGGATCAGTTTCCTTTTCTTCTGAACATTCGTTGTTGCAGAGTTTTCGTTTTAAATATTCATTCTGTTATTTTCTTTTAGCATTCGGGAAGTCGTGCACAAACAAGTAAATGTTGCGCTGATTGTACTTGCACTTGAATTTGTTAATCCAAGGAAGTTATCGTGTACCTTCCCGTAAAAATATCTACCGTCTTTAAGTGACATGGTAATTATTCTCGTACGCGGAGTTAAAAGACAAGAAGTAGCTTTAGCTACCAACCATAGCACGCGCTGAGAAAGAGTTCGGCATTTCCGTTAACACATTGCTGTTTTTACGGAGGACAAACCGAACGATTCCTAATTTAATGTCCTTATGGACTTTTAGTTTTTGGTAATGAACGACAATTTTTTACGGTATTTGAAGATGAGAGACTAGGGAAAATAACAGTGGTATATAAATAAGTCTGGCCTAACGCTTTGAATGCATACCTGATATGCATGATGCTAGTTACTATGGGTTCCTGTGGTCCATCATGCAAGCACATTGATATAAGGAACTAGAACTGGAATGGAGACTCCACTTCTCTCATGCTCTCTGTAGTAGTTCTACTGTCTAAACCGCGAAAAATAAAAATGAGTGGTTACTTGCACCAGTTTGGTTGGTTATTGTGGATCTGTCGTCTCCCACTCCTTGAAATGCGATAACCAAGCATTGTTTCCTCTTAGACATCTAGGACATCTAGACAATGGTATTAATGAGTTTCGAGGTCTTTGCTACAAGCAGTTTCTAGCCCTTGTGAATCAGAAAGGGAAGCTGGGGAGAAACTAGCCAAATTCACCTAAATGAGAACCTGAGAATTCTGGGGTAAACCGAATTTTCAATTACCACGGGTAGAACCTTCGAAAAATCGGCTATCACTGCAAGCCAATCACATGCGATTCTACGTCAATGTACTATATTACCCATTTGAATCTTAATAACACATACGCTACAATTTTCGTTGGTTTCATTCCTTTGCGACTATCTTGCTTTGTCGTTTTATACAGAAGCTTAATTAAATTTATCGAATCCTTGAAATCGAAGGAAAAAAGGTGGTTTGAAAGCAAGGCCAAGGTCACCAAAATTGCTGCACTAAGGCTGTCTAAACTAAATGTCTGAGCGTTAATTACGATTACTGTGGAGCCAACACAGATCTTAAGCTTGAATCCTTGTTATTAAAAAGTTTCAAAGATTTCGAGAAACACATCATTACGGTCTTGCCTTATTTCCACATCATTTTTTCAACGACTAGCCGCTTATGATTGACTATTTGTGAGAAATGAATTGATTCCTTACAAACATGAGGTATCCCGACAGATTTTTAGTTACTTCTATCGGATAATTATCCATGTCTCAAATTGAAACTGATAGCCGCAAGTTTCAGATCTAAGCATCTAAGTTCGAATAATAGTGAGCTTTTCAGTGGTGCCAAGGATCAGCGTGTGAGTTTCCCTTTTAAGTTGAAGCACATAGCGAGTGGTTTCACATATAAAAATTTGAATTTGAATAACAGCCACCTTTTCAGCAACGATAAGTATCTAAATTTCTGCTGTTCCCGATTTTTTTTAATCCATTTCGGCTTTAAATTATTGATGACACATTCACAACGACCCCGAGATATTCGCAAAACTTGGACCTTGGGACAGAACGAACAACGATCTCCATTGCGGGGGGCTCGCACATTACACCCTGCACCACGGAGGCTCTTGCCTTAAATCTCTCTTGGCTAATCTTCTGCTTATCGCTGCCATCAGCAATCACCCATCAGCGTGATTGACATGAGGAGCACAAATTGGCATTGAACCCAGTTTAACTGAGACTGTAGTCGAAATTACAATGTTACCCTGTTGTTTTCTGCCTACTATAAGTTTTTACGGTCAGGTTTGATGTGAGATACAACCGCAACATTGCTGAGATATTTTGGGCTGGAAATTTCACTACAGGAACATAGAAATGAATGTTTATGACATAGATGATATATGTTTGGTGTGTTTCGATTAACGAAAAGCGAAAGATGTAGTTTCGAGTGGCGAAGGATGCACCCGATCGATACGTATTTTTTGAGTATAACGCAGGTACTTTGCCATTTGCTTTTAAAGCAGTATTTACAAAAGATCCTTATTTTTGCATAGAAAGATCAATAGTTATTAGAGGAAGGGTTAAACATGTATGTGGTAAATGTCTCACGTACTTAATGCTCTTCTGTTATGTAACACATTTTTGAAGCCTCATCCGCGAACAAACAACGTAGAAAAAGTGACTTCTTTTCTTAAAGGATTCTAGTTAGCAATGTAAAAAATGGTAGCATTGCCAGTTATTTAAAATTCTATCCATATTATTAGGCAGTAGCGCATGTGGCGCAGTGATCAGAGACCTCCTGCAATACACATGGGATCGATTTCCCCGCCCGTGGCTCATCAAGCCTTCCATTTTTCCGGGATCGGCAAATTGGTACCATACTTGTCTGGGAGGATAGCAGCACTTGCTCAATACATCCGTATGCTACCGTGGGTCAATGTAAAGGCCAGATATGCATTCAATCACCTCCAAACAATGCTTAATGAAGTCGAATGCATGGCGCATCCCTGAGAGATTGATCGACGCCGAGAGATTTATCCTTTACCTATATTTTATTATTATGCAAGGTCACTACATGAGATAAGACCTGATGACAAGATACAATATAAATCCTTCTTTCATTTAATCATTCAGTTTTTTGAGTTGTACTTCGCTTCACTATGTAATAAACTATGCATAATTTCTGTTTTCAATTCCTAATGGCGAAAACTAGTTGGTAAACTAAACATATAAGACTTTTCCCATAGAAATAAGACGTTTGAATGGCTAAATAAATACGACATAAAACAGAAGAAACCACAAAGTCTGTCTCACTACTATTTCTTAATTTTTAACACTTTGCTTCACAATTTTTGTTCGGTGCTTTTCTGTTCTTAATCCGATTTCGTCTTAAGCGTCCATATGTAACGGCTCACAGCTCGAGGACGTGAGGGGCGTTCGCGGGAGTGCGCAAGAACTATGAACCGTTTGTGATGTACCTGTGAACAATGAATGTATTTAACTTATGTTAACACGGATAACATAATTGCACGAAAGACGACGATAACACTAATGTGTCAGCGATTCACGGGCTAAGGACTACATATACTATCATTATAACCTAAGCAAATGAATCTACAAAGTGAAGTTAACGGAGTGGAATTAACGATGGGGCTGGCAAGGACGGTCTCGACGGCGTCGTTGGGTCGAATGGCGGGACTACTGGGTGTGTCCCATGGCCGGAACGGGATATGGACGCAGAGGATGCGCGCGGCGTTGCAGCCACGCGATCCCCATCGGTCCGTGGACTGTATTAGTTATACGGATAGAGAATTCTCTATCTGATTGAGGAATTCTCTATAGTCCCCCACCTCAATAGGAGTGGGCAGGGCGGTGACTGAAGTTGTACGTTGAGTGAATTTTTCTGATTGAAGGTCATAGTGGTGGCACAACGATTCGCGTTCTTCTTGACCGTTTTCCTCGGAATGCTTTTTCGGATCGTGATCTTCCTCGACTTTCGGAGAGTAACATCTTTGGCCGATTGTGAGCACGTTGTTGTCACGTGATCGAGGTCGGAGATTATAACGTTTGATTGCCTTTGTTAATTGTCCTTGGCGAGCGGACAGGATCGTTGCCATTGTTTTTTCTTTTGAGACTTAATGTAACGTACTTGTAGGTAGATTCCCGTGTTGAGGTTTGGTTCGTGTCGATGAGCGTTTCTTGCTCCTTGAAGTTTAAGTCGGTCGGTGCTTGTCCTTCGGGTTCGAGTCGACTTTCCACATTCTATAGCTTGATCATCTCTTTCTCTATAATTGTTTCCAGCTCGAACTAAACTTTCTGAATAGAGCTAAAAGAGGCTTAGCG
>UYYA01004180.1:132531-152626 GCA_900624975.1 Angiostrongylus costaricensis | reverse complement strand
TTCTTCGCAAAGCTACTTTAGCATTAGACCTAATAGAGTTGCAAATCAACACTGACCCGCTCACTATTCTCCTCCAGAGGCGGTGCTCCAAATATTTAGCACAAAAGTTTTCCTTCGTCTCGCACTTCTTCCACTTGGCGAACATCTGGTTTTGTCGGCTTCGTAGACAAGTGCGTAGTATTCGCAATTCGACGTCCAATACTTGGTGACTGTCCTCTGGTAGACCGCATACGTCGTGTAGTCGTCTTCGTTTGATGAAGTTCGGAACGACTTGATGTTTTAGACAGCGGCGGAGAAAGTGTATTGACTGTCGAGCTAAGTACTAAGTATGTGTCACGATCCTCGCACGCGAATCAAGAACACAGGCGCGAAAAACTCTCGAGGCACTCTGGATTAATTCCAGAAATCCGAAAATGAACCGCAGGGAAGAATGCCTTATTATCACGCGTGAGATAGGGCAGTATATAAAACTGCTTTTCTGATGTGAGGGGCACATTATACTTTCACGTGATTTCTGTGCGGTTGGTCTCTACATGACATACTTAGTGGAAACCTCGTAGAAAGCGGTGAGTGTGCAAAGCTGTGTTCAGAGTGATTGAAATCTTGGTTTGGGGTTTCTTTGTTTAGTTATGGAGGCGTCTGGCCGAGTGAGTTGCTATCAACTTGACCTTTCCAGGCTCTGAAGAAGGCGAAATTCGCCGAAACGTCAGCTTAATCGTGAACAAAGAATAGTAACACCTCGCGTTTGCTCAACAAAAATACGAAGAAAATTACCATCTAGAACGTGAGACAATGGCAATTCTGATCGTAATTCCTTGATTGGTATCTTCTTGATGTACTCGCAA
The DNA here is from genome assembly GCA_900624975.1 of Angiostrongylus costaricensis. NCBI lineage: Eukaryota > Metazoa > Nematoda > Chromadorea > Rhabditida > Metastrongylidae > Angiostrongylus > Angiostrongylus costaricensis. Next base: position 151,781 of record UYYA01004180.1, on the reverse strand, counting down.
TACAGGTTCCACGCATTGTTCCATGCATATCTGCGTAAGGAAGCTGACGACAATCGTTTACACCTAACTAACGATGAAGGAAGCTGCGTACAAACCATGAAACAACGAAAACATGCGTAACAGTTAATCGTTCTTCTCAGAAATATTCAATAGGAATAGTCGCTGATATCCACAAAATGCTTTTCTTGGTTGTAGCATTCCACCACAGCGAGCTTTGAGGATCTCTCTAAATGTCTGTCGTCGTGAACAGTGGACAGTATGATGATCGCTGTCTTATCCCTATACTTCAACACTATTGCTCCGTTGTGATTCTAGAATGCCAACCACCTTTCAATCTGGAGGTTCTCATCTATCACCTTTTCTTTAGGAAGACCTGTTGCTCTTACATGTTTCAATGAAGGAAGTTTTGCTTTGGAGCAGTATTTTGGCTAAAGAGACTCGTAATCAGTTGTCGTTAGACACAAGCCTTCCACTATCCTGTAAGCCCCCCATCCATTTCGTCACAACTGAATTTGCTAAATTTCCGATCCTCGGTGATAGACTCTCGCCAGCATATACGAACAATCGATCCACATACTCGCCAGCCTTGAACTTGCCTCTTACTAGATAGATACTATAATACTTGAACACCTCTGTTAGTGTGCTTATCTTGTGCAGCTTGTCTGGTTCTTCTCTTAATGCATTGATTGCATGTTAACTATTGTCCTCTGAGTGGATATGCGACAGCAGAGTCTCGAAACGTTTCCTTGACATCTGCTTAGCCGCTACAAGATTTCTTCCGAAGAGTGGATTTGCACTCCACTAATCTCTCAATGGGGGAAACTTGACGATAACTATCCGGGTACACAAATGACGAAACTTTTTCACCTCTTTTTATATTGATGGGTTTCCAGAGGCACTTTTCTATTCTCCGTATCTGTTTGTTTCAGGAACAAGTAATTCCAATATGTCCGTGAGGAAGATCATGAAAAAATCGAAAGGAGGGAAGCAGTTTCGCAGAGTCTCTATCAGTTGCACGGTCCGTGTCATCGAATATCCAAATATTCACGAAAACAGCATTTGCCCACTTAAAACCAGAAAACAACTACCACCTATAGTTCCTTATGAAACAAACAAGCAAATGAATTGAATTTAATTTAGATACTAAGCAGCTTACCTATGTATCTATATCCGACAGCTCTCGATGCTTGAGTGTGGTGGTTTGCCATAGAGGAACAATGCTTAATGGTTGCGACCTCTTTCTTTGACTGGATTTGATGTTGGCACTATAGGACAACTTGAAGGTGGAAATGTTGAGGACTTCACAGTTTTGGAATTGAAATGTTTAAAAAGATAATAATGAAGCTTATGAAGTACAAACAGAAGAAAGCGGAATAAAAACCATTTACCTTTCTGGTCTGATGGATGAAAGGATCTGGAGCATGTTAAACACCAGTGGAGGGCTCACTAGTAATAGAAAAAACCTAGAACGTTTTGATAGATGTATGTAAAAACAGGCAGCGAATGGTGGCGGCAACATATACATACCAAAAATGAACAAATTTTAACTATTACAACATACAACGCATAGTAAACGTGCATATCAACTAGAAACTAGAACAATATAATAAGTAGTAAGAGGTGGAACAGAGCAACCAATTTCTACAAGCGTGCTAAGTCCTTAACCCTTTGGATTTGACCTGAAAAGTACGACGAAGAAGGAAGAACTCTGACGAAAAAACTGTTGGGAACTGTAAAAGAAAACAACGTCATAACCATGATGATGCCGAGATATTTGCAAAAATAGAAAACTAGTTAAAATACAAGCAAAACGAAGGACCAGTATGGTGTGGCGGTGAACGCGTTAACCACCTGAAAGGGTAATGGCCCGTTCGCTTCCCACCGCAGACACCTGCGGTCCGGAGTTTTGCAAATATCTCAGCATCATTGTGGCTATATCACACTTAATATATAAAAATTTCACAACGTTATATATCCATCATCCTATGCACAAAGGGCGCGTGTGGTGCAGTGGTTGGAGGCGCCCTGCAATACACATGGGATCGATCTCCGCGGCCGTGGTCCATCAAGTCCTTCATCACTCTTGGATCGGCAAATTGGTACCAGACTTGTCTGGGAGGATAGTCGCACTGGCTCAATATATTAGTAGGCCGCCAAGAGTCATTTGTAAAGGCCAGGTATGCATCCAATCACCTCCAAGCGGGCTTAACGAAGTTGTCGAATGCATGACACATTCCTGAGGGATCGATCAACGACGAGAGCTTAATCCTTTTTTATTTTATTCCCGTACACAACACACAGGTGGTCTAGCAGTACGTCGTCTAAGGCAGGCGAAGTCGCCAACGAAACGTCAGCCATCAAACAACAACAACAACAATAGCATTAAGAACATCTATACCAACCTCGCGTTAACTGCACAAGTCCAGTCCGTGAGGACCTATGTACGGAACACCGCATATTATGGCAGGGATAGAAAGACCACACAGTCCACTATGTGAGGCATACAACGTTAAATTTTTTCAATCACCAATTCATCGCTGCCTCGTTCGTGAAAGTGTTGTAGCAACAGAGAAATTGCGAAATAAACTCAACTTTACTAACACAGCAAAATAGCATATATATTAAAGGATTACAGTAAACTTACTTCAGCGAGAAAATTTTTACGTTTTAAGAATCCCAAATCGTTTAGTTAACAAGGAACATTGGTTCAGCAGTGGGAATTTCTGTGACGGCCCAGTATGAGAGCGGACGAGTTTTCCGCTTCTGTGCAACTGACGAGAAATTGCGTATATTCGTTCCAGGAGAAGACGCTAAACGACGGCGTAGTCGGTTAGGTGACGTTAATTCTGTAAGTTTTCTAAGCTTGTAGGTTTTGTTAAGTAACGATGTCTTATTCAGTGCGGTTTCTAATTTTCTATGGATATACTTCAGTCACCTTTGGATATATATGCTTTCTCTGGCTACTTTCTAATCGATAGTTTCACTGGAACGACAGCCACAGTTGACACTTGTTATTTTTTTCTTTCTCCATATCACACCCTTCTATTCTTTTGTAATGTTTCCATATCTCACTTTTGTCATTTCAGGTCAATTATATTCGTTTTTCGAATGTTTGAATATTTAGTGACGGTTTAAAGGTTGCGCATAGCGCAGAAGTCGGAGGGACCCTGAAATTCACATAGGATCGATCCCCGCGTCCCAGGCCGACCAAACCTTCCATCCCTTCGGGGTCAGCAAATTGGTACCAGCCTTGTCTAGGAGGAAGTAGCACCGGCTCGGTATGCCGGTAGAGCACCGCAAGTCATTGTAAAGGCCATATAACATTCAGTCACCGCCAATGATGCTTAATGAAGTCGAAACTTTGGCATATCTCTCAGGGATTGATCAACTCCGAGAGCTTTATCCTTAATTTTTATTAGTGTCACTTTTTCGCAGTTACAATATGAACTATTTATTATTACAGATTTCTGCTCTCACTATGTATTTGCTCCATAGTATCTTTGTATTTCTGTCTTAGCTGTGCTCGTTTTGCTTCGAGGGTTGGCGTAAGTCCGTTTCCGGTGCTCAGCGGGTCCGCTTCAAGACGTAGTCTTCTCAGTTGGAAATTTTTACCTTTTCTTTCAACCAAAATTTGAGATGAGATCCTGAAATGTTATAAGAATGTACTGTTCAGTAGCGCCCAGCTTATTTTCTGCTCCAATTTAATGTACTATGAGGGCACATACTCCTAGGCCTCTGTCGTACTAATGTGTGCATTTATTTCGATGCAGAAAATGCTCCTGCAGTTTTGCTACTAAGATAGAATCAGATGTTTTGCTTCGACATGAATAATGTGGTCTTTACTAGACGCAGGACTTCCGCTAACATGACAAGTAAATTTGTACCTACAAAGGAACTTCCTATAACATGAAGAGTGCTACACTTTGGGCACCTACTTTGAGTTTTGTACAGAATAGTCTCCGTTTTGCTTCGACATTACTGTCGGTACTGCGTTAATATTGGTGCATTGGATTGCACTGCTATTGTAGGACCTTACCGTCTTATCTTCATAAATTTCCTTGAGGACCGTCCTTCAATCCCATATTTGGCGTCTAACTGTCCGGAATATTTCGATAGCAATGATCCATTTGAAGGACTTAGTTACTATCTGAAGAAAAAGTAACAAGAACTACTTGTGTTTTACTTCTAGGACAGGAGATTGAACACAGGCGGTTCCCACATTTTTCTGGTGCTAAGTACTCGCCGTGGGTTTCACGTTGCGGTTTTTTTCTCACCATAACGGTTTGAAATGAATATGGAAAACGAGTAGAGGAAAATAAAGAAAGAATCGTTTAAGGGAATTAAATGTAGCTCTAAAATTATTATTCCTTTTGAGTATTGCTGAATCCATAACTCCGTACGTCACCGGCCCTCTATAACGGCTGCTACTCAACGCTGCTACAAGAATCGGAATCGAAGGTCAGTGTAAGCGCTGCTGAGACAGTCTGAACTTCAGGATTACAATAATGAAGTGATTACTTGGACTCTGTGACTCGAGACCGATGTCAAATAGCTGAAAAGCAGTCGCATAAGTAATCGACGATAATAAATCACTTGAAGGATGAATAATTGCTTTTTGTTCGCGTATATTTCTCTGTTGATGAATAGAGAAGATCCCTTACTTCCTCCATTCTTACGTTTATGCACATGATTATAATTTCGAGACAAAAAAGAAGTAGGTTATGCATTACCCTCCATGATTGCCGCTCCAAATCCCACTCAAGGCGTCTCTAACGTTTGCCGAAATAGGAGCTGAGCCAGTGACCATTTAATGAACTCGTCCACCCAACTATGCCTATAAATAAGTTGGAACGCATTTAGCATGAGAGAAGAGAAACTTAAGCCATATACTTGCACCTTTCTAAATACTAGCTTATACCGTATACTATTAGTAGTTGTGACATCTTTTTCAGTAGGAACAATTTCATGGAATATGCCAGATTGGACGGGCGCAGTGGTCGGAGGCGTCCTGCAACACACACGTGCCCTCCGCGATCGGCAAATTCGTTACCAGACTTGTTTGGCAGGATAGCAGCACTGATTCGATACTTTGATAGGGTACCACGAGTCATTGTAAAGGCCAAATATTCATTCAGTCACCTACAAACGAAGCTTAATGAAGTCGACTGCATGGATTCCTCAGGGATTGATCAACGCCGAGAGCTTTTAGAGAGCTTTATGCCAGATTGTGCAAAGTAGGAGGAACGAAGCTTTGGTTTCGAACATTTTGCTGGAAATTTCGATTTGAAACCATTGTTAATTTGTTCAGTTCAGACTGGCATGCTTAGTTGGCGGCTAAAGTGGACCTGGATCGAATAGTAAAACTTATTTAGTAATCGTGGCACTACTGTGAAAGAATTCGGTCTGAGTGTCGTTTAGGATGTGCTATAACATGACCAGTGTTGTACTGAGGTGAGAGAAGAAAATGAGAACGGCATTCACACCGTTTCATGGACTCAGTTGGATGTTTCCACTAATGTATGCAATTTGAGCACCATACATAAGCGTCAATCAGTGGTTCGGTTGCTCCATCATATGTGAAAAATGAAGTTAGGAAATGACAGTCCGGAGTCCTTCCGATCCGTAGTATTTTGCTCATTTGCGCTGTATATTAAGTGTTTTAGTTCTCGTATATCGAAAGTTAAAGGCAGGAAGACTAGTATTTGATGCAATTCAGCGTTTCAAGTTGAAAAATGCTGTGGGGAGTTTCCATGCAGCCTTGTGTTTGTCTCTGAAACGGAAACAAAATTCGTGATGCCTTCCGTTGACATTCAAAATGGTTTATCTGGGATGGGATGCATACTAACTGATAGTATGAAAATAAGTAGACGGGAAAGGAGAAGATTGCTTTTCTTCGGTAGGGTGATGGTATTAGTAATGCAGTGCTTCTCTCACCGAATAATTGTTTATAGCGTTAGGAATGAAATGCTCCATTGCCCATGTCAATGCCATGGCTGATGATAGCACTCTTTGGAGTGCTCGTTGTTCCAGAGATGTAGTTGAACAGAAGCAAAGTCATGATCTTAGGATTCGAAGGGTCAGACAATTCTTTAGAGCCAGCAGATCATGTTGGTATCATCTTTATCCGGTAGATACCTTGGTGTTGGATTTTGTTGTGTTACAAGGTTAACTTGTGTCGTAAGTTCTCCTTGGTCACCAAATATTAACTTCATAGATTTGTCGTGTTGAGCTAATCGGATTCCCCTTCCTTTGTGTAGACCTTCCCACCATTATCTGTTGGGCATTTTGTATGCTTCTTGCGTTTTGACCTTTGTTGTGCTGTCTCACATGTACCGTATCAAAATTGAATCCTCAGTCCTCAACCGCATAATTGAGTCACACACAATAACCTGCCATGAAAAGTAATAGGCAGTGAATAAAAAGTTTACATTGTGATTCAGACTGCAGCCTCAACTGGGTTCGTTGCCGGTTTGGGCTCCCCGGATCAATTCTATTGACGCGTGATTGCTGATCGCCTGGTCGATAGAAGTAGCTGAGAGGCAGATGAAGCAAGGTACCCGCATGGTGTGGTTGTGAACGCGCTAGCCCCCGGAAAGGGTAACAGAGCGTTCGTTCCTCACCGCAAACACCTGCGGTCCGGAGTTTTGCAAATATCTCAATGTGGTTGAGTCACGCATAATAGCCTGTCGTGAAAAGTTATAATAGGCATTAAATGAAAAGTTAACATTGAATCTTCCATAAAAACTGTCCGAATTCATGCGATGTATATCTCGCGCGCTAAACGTACAAGTGCCGGAATGTAGTATATATCTGCAGGGAAACAACCATATTAGTTGTTTCTAGTTTACGAAACGATTATCATTACATAAAACTGGTATCTCATTAGATACGTTAATCTCATTACTATGGAAATTTTGTATTAGTTTACTTATACAAAATCGTACTCGGATACTTGTACTGCCCGTCCTCACTGGTTGTGCGAGCCCGAGCAAAATTTCCATTTTTCGGACTTTTTCTAGCTTAGCCATTGTGTTCACTGGCATCCCGAGGGCAGCCTGACCAAAGTCTGACCCAGGTCACGACAGGCAGCCGCAGCCCTTGTGAATCAGAGAGAGATTTGCCACCATGCAACTTTTATACCAGGCCGGTGGTGGAACCTGGTATTGGGTATTGGTTTACTCTTAGCTGGGATACCTAGTGGAAACGCTGGACTGCTTCTCAGCTCAGGAGACCCTGCAGGGAGGATGAATCCCCTAGCTGTACGTCGCAGTCGGACACCTAGGAACGTCTTCCACCCACAATGAGGTGGTAAACCGCTGGAAAGATACAAAGTCGTAATTAACCAAATTTGAAGTACCGGGTGTTGAACAATAAAAGATCTGCGTGGTAGGCCGGTTTAAGATAACCAGCTACCACACGAGCTTTGGTTATTATAAAGGATAAAGGAGGAAGAAGAATAAGTTGCTCACCTTAAAGGACAAAAGGTAAAGCCCTCGGCGTTGATCAATCTCTGAGGGATGCACCATGCATTCGATTTCATTAAGTATCGTTGGAGGTGACTGAATGTATATCTGGCCTTTACAATGACTCGCGGTGGCCTACCGATGCATCAGCCAAGTGCTGGTATCCTCCTAGACAAGTCTGGTACCAATTTCCCGACCCCGGAGGGAGGGAAGGCTTGGTGGGCCATGGGCACGGGAAACAATTCCATATGTTTGTCACAGTGGCGCCTCCAACCACTGCCCCACACGCTTCCTTCGTTATTATAACATCTAATTCTGATCGATATTCCTTAAACGTTTCTTAATAGCTTTTTACTGTCTTTCATTTTCAGGATTTGTTGAGTGCTTGAACTCTTCATCTTCCTCACGTTAATTGGTAGTATTTCCACTTCGTGTAAAACGTTTGATTATAAAATTTTATTTCCTGAACTCACCAACACTTGAGGAAATTGGTGGTTTTTCAGAGAACAGCGTCTCAGCGCTTATTTCTATCTTTTCATCATTGCGACCAAAAATGATTCCATCTCTATTGTTTCTTCATCTCCCGAAGAGTATATCACCATTGATTATGTGAATGACTGCTTCTTCATCTTTTCAGAAGAAGGTTTGTTATTCAATGTTCCAAGTTCCCCACCAACTTTTGTTGGTCGTTTTCGACAATAATTTGTATGTCGTTTTGTTTTCCTGATGAATCAGTGAAGGGTTCGATTTCTCAAAGATTCATGTTAGTTCGAACAGAAAGTGCTTTCGTTTTATACTCTAAAACACTGAAAATTTCTTAAACAATTTAGCGGAACATGTTGATAGTTCGGATTTCGTTGCACTACTGAATTGAAAAAACTAATTCGTGTGTAACCTGTTCAGAGAGTCATAATTTCTAACTAAAAACGACGTGAGAAACGGAATAGGAATGCGATAGTTCCAAATTCGTTTTTGACTCACCGAAGCCGTTCTTGAGCTGGTTGCAGATCTGTCACAGCTCCGCGAGAAATGGCGTATGCTCGCGCAGTCAGCTGTGGGCAGTGGCGATCAGGCGCCGTACATCCTGGCACCGGAACAAGTGACTCTCCTCGTTCTATATGGTACTAGCGTTTTCTCGCATTTTTTATTCGATGTTTTCTGTGTTTTATAATTTTTGTCATGTTTAGGCGCGGCTCGAGTACGCGAATCTATATCAAATTTCAACAAAAATCCTGTCCACGACGACGTATTGAGTGGTTCCTCACAGGTCAGGTCGTTCCTTATTCTGTTCTTGTTCCTAAAATTGTGCATTCTTCATTTCAGAAAATTGAAAACGAACATATTAATTGCTTGACGTCACAAGAAGTAGAAACACAGTTAGTGGGAAAACGAGAAAAATGTAGCGTACAGGGGAGGACTATCATACACTTTGCCAAAAGTATGTTTTTCAAAGATCTTTATTTTCAAGGACTCTCTTCCTATCGGGTTTGTATTCAAATTAACTGCTCAGCTCGCCAGTTCACTGGAAGTTATATCTTGGTCTATTCTTTTTTATTCATTCCATGATGGGTTTAAAGGAGGAAAAGCGTAACGTCTCTACTTATGACAAAAGGCAGTCGAAATACCTTGTTTCAGTAGAAAAAGACAACAGTTTATATCGATGGCTGGACGGCTTTGAAGTGCCAGTACCATGTACTCGTGAATTTCGTGCAAGAGAACTTGTCTATCACGATCTTTGGCGCAAAGGATATTACCTTACGAGTGGCCTCCAATTTGGCTGTACATATTTGGCATATGAAGGTAAAGATAAGAATGTAGTTTCAATATTTGAAAAACGAAGAGCGTTTAGCGCAATGCCTTGGGTGTATACACGTAATCGTTGGTTCGACCATTTGCGATTTGCAAAGCAGGTCACCTAATCTCATGAGTCAGCAGATTGGTACTAGGCTTGCCAAGGAGGATAAAAGCACTGATGTGGTATATCAATAGGTCACCGTAACCCATTGCATAGGCTCAATATACATTCATTCAGTTCTGCGATGCTTGATGGAGTCGAATGCATAGCGCATCGCTAAGGGCTTGATGTGGAACAATTTGTCCTTCTTATTCCTTGTTAAAGAAATCACTCCAATTACTGTTTCATACCGTTAAGGTATACCTGGTGATGTTCATGCGAAGTACCTAGTCGATTTCGTCTTGGATGATGTAAAACTATCTCCTCTAGACATTGCTTCGTTAGTTCGACTTGCAACTCAGGTAGCATGCTTTTCCACATTTTTTTTGTCAACAATTTGAAAAGTATAGAAAATTTGAAGCAGCTGTTTTCAGGTGAAAAAAAGCCTAGTGGTAGCTATAGTGGCATCAGACAGCCATCAACCACAATATATAAAGTTCGATTGGTTCAAACCCTATACAGAGGAACGTGAATGACTTCTGCCCTTTGACGTAAATAGGATAAAAGTGACTGTTCATAATAACTTCTTTTGTTGTTTTGCTTAGGAAGTAAAAATGTTAAAGAATATGTGAAAAAGTTGGAACGAAAGGTGGGTTTAGAAACGTTTAGGGTGATCACAGTTTCGAAGCCCACCTGAGGGTCCGAGTTTTGCTCACATTTCAGCATCCTTGTGGTTGTATTTCACATAATACTTTCCGATGAAAAACGTTACACAGTAAATAAAAGTTAAACATATTACAAAACAGTTTAGAAGACGACTTTTCTTAAACCTCGACAAAAATAAACAATAGTTTTCTCCATGACTGAGGCGACACGAGGTTAGTACAGAAACCTACTCGGCAAACGTCTCGGCGCCTTCGCCTTCTTCACGGCTGTGTTGGATCCGAGCAGATGGTCCACAGAAGATCGTTGTCAGGAAGTCCTATATAAAAGGGTATCAGCGAGTGTGCGAAGAACGGAACGGCGCCAAGACGTTAGCCCAATAAAAGTTTTTATACCAAAAACACGTTAGCTCAGTCGTGTAGAGAATTATTACAGAACAGCCGTAATGATGCTGAGATATTTGCAAAACTGTGGACCGCAGGTGTCTGCGTTGGGGAACGAACGCGCTGTTACCCTTTTCTGCGGCTAACGCGTTCACCACCACATCATGCGGGTCCTTCGTTCCCACGAACACCTGCAGTCCGGAGTTTTGCAAATATCTCAGCATCATCACGGTTGTATTTCAGATAGTTCTTTGCCGTGAAGAATTGTAATAGGCAGCAAATAAAAAGTTAACATTATTACAGAACAGTATTTTCCAAAAATGTTTTTGTCGTACTTCTATTTATACTGTCATATTGGCTGTTGCACGTTACTGGTAGCTTTATGAAATTCACTCGTTCAAGAGTCGTGGTACCGGAAAGGATGAGATTTGCCACTTTTAATGCTGAGAAATTTGCTATCTAGATCCTCTCAAAGGTTTTTTACATTGATAAATATAAAGAGCAGCTTTTTCGGTCCGATGCCTGGTACTAGTCTGTGTTCGGTAAGACACCGAGTATGTACAATTGGCTCCGTGCAGCAAAATTGAATTTGCAAAGCAGCAGTGGCGGGTAAGGAGATGAATTTATATCAATCCATGCTACCAAGTCTGACGTTGGGATTGAGAAGAAATCAACTTGATCGATGTGTACGTTTTGGCTAGTAATTCAAAACAGCAATTTTCTATAAACCTCGCCATAAGCAATCGATGTGTCTATGTACATTCTTATTAATTGCCTTTTTTGAGCTGATGCGAGGTTGTAAAACTTGTCGTTGTTGTTGTTCGATGGTTGACGTTTCGGCGACTTCGTCTTCCTCAAGGTCTGTTCGTTTTCCATGTAACAATGCCTTTATAACTCGGTGAAATATCGTTGGTGCTAATGAAGACCTAGCAAATATATGAACGTTATTTTGTTTAGAGACTCCTCACCGTATTGCTCCTTTTGCGACAATTGGGGAAACAGAAAGACCACTGTGTTCGAATAAAAGAACACCTAGATCGGAAACTTGAAATTCGGCAGAGTACTCCACTATGTACACAGGGCGGAAAAACAACGATGATCGTTTTGGAGTGTTCTTAGGATTTTACTGCGTGTATCAAAAACGTCAACGCGCAAGACTCTCGAAGCGTTTTGGATAAATTTCGAAACCCAAACACTAATCGTAAAGGCGAATGCCTTACTATCACTCCTGACCTAGCGCCTTTTTTAAATCGATTTTTTGACATGGGTGGGTCTCACTATCCATCCCCTGTGAGCAACACACGGATAGTACCAAGGTATCCTTAGATAAAATACGTTCAGGCTCTCAATAACGTGAACTCGCCGAAACATCACCCTTTGAACCACAACGGCTCCTTATTCCAACTTCGCGTCCGCTCGACAAAGGCAGTTCATAAGATTGTCTGTACATATATTGATTTTAACTAGTAGCTTTCGAATTTTGGAATCAGCGAATGTCTTAACTGCTTCTTCCGCAATGAATCTTGTTAAATTCTGTTCCACTTGGTTCATGGTGGAGTACTGAAACATCAGAAGCTTTTCCACTCGGATTGCTAGGAGTGAAATCTTCCCAGACAAGTACGGCATTAATTTCACGACCCCGGAGAGATGAGATGCTTGGCGAGACCTGCGCGGAGTCAAAACCGCACCTGCACAAAATGTTCGATATCAGTCTAAACTTAGTAAGAACTCAATTATTATGCAGGCAGTCTTTCGTACTTTTCTATTCGTCCATGTGTAACATTAATAAAATGCCTTCCGTATTCGATAAACATTTTCTCTAAAAATTCCACAGAAAAATTTAAGATTTCTTGTATTGGTGAAGGATACCTCACCAGTTAATTGTTTATCGCATCACCTTGGCATGTAGTGATTTTTGGGTGATAAAATGTTATGTGTAGCAGTGTGTTATTACACCGGAAAGGTTCTCACATCGGATTTCTAGAATTCACATTGTATTGATTGGCCCAGTTGGATATGGAGTAGCAAAATAGTCGAGTTTGTCCTCTGCCCACTAGCTGTTGATGGAATGCTTGGTTTCCTTAGTATGCCACGCGGGACTTCCTTTCGCGTGCTTATGTGTGCCGCAGAACCTCGAACTTGGGTAATTAGACCGTCTGTACACAATATCTACATGACAATGCAATGAGACTACAAATGTATGTACAATATACAGTTCTTCCCAATGGTTTACCGCTTCATCGTGGCTGCGAGGTTTTTCTGGGTGTCAGACTGCGACGTACAGCGGGAGATTCATCCCGTGGCAGAGTCTCCCAAGCTGAGAAGGAGTCCGGCGTTACTATCAGGAAACCTAGCTAAGAGTAAACCAATACCAGGATCCACCACCGTCCCAGTATCAAAGTCGCATGGTGGCAAATCTCCCTCCGATCCACAAGGGCTGCGACTGTCTGTGATGGTGAAGACGGGCAGACTTTGGCCAAGCTGACCTCGGGATTCCGGGGAACCACAATTGTGCTAGTTACCCAGTGGATTAGAAAGTTGATCGGATTTGTCTTTTGTCTGCCAACTGTACGTGGAATGCTCGATTTTATATGAATTTGTCATCCGAGACTTTTCTTCGTAACTGCTTTGAACGACCTCGAGTTTGGGTTTTAACAGTTTATAGCAACAACAACGATACAATAATAATGTATGATATTTGACGATATGTAAGCAGGCTGGATACGAGCGAGATTAAAATGTGAACAAGTGACACATTAGAAGGAAGCTAGGCGGACACGAGTTGAGGCACTGAGGAATTGAGGGACTGGAAGATAAGCACAGGGGTTGGAACCCAAGCACTGGTAGATTGGAAGGCAGACACTAGTCTCTATGACTGCCGGTGCTCCCTATATTTTGTCTGTAATGGGTAGGGTTTTACAGAGGGAGTCAGAGAAAGTGCTGATTCAAGGCATGGCACGGTACATGCGGAGCAGTACATCAAATGATACGCGTTCCAGAAGCTTCCTTAGCATAGAACTTAATCAGATAGCGAAGGAATAGCTTGTAGAGAAAGGTTAGCAAGACACACCCGGGATCAAAATATCATTTTGAAATAGGGCTCCAGGTCACGCGTGATAGTGAGGCATTCGTCTTTCCGGTTCATCTTTGGTTTTTTGAAATTTACCCAAAACACCTCAAGAGTTGCGCGTTGATGTTTTTGATTCCTGCGCTTGGATCCGCACATTCACTTCAAAATCATCGCCGTGGTGCTTTTGAGCTCTATGCGTACCTAGAATAGTATTTAGACGGATTTTAGCTCTTCCATCTAGATGTTCTTTTATGCGGACACAAAGTGGTCTACCCGTTTCCCCGATATATTCCTCGCCGCATGCATTACATGAGATCAAGTATATTATACCTAAACTCTTGCAATCCCCGTCTCTCCCGTTAGGACAGATCATACAGTTTTCTGAGCTGCACAAACGATCATAGAGACGATTTCGAACTAACTGGTGGCGTAGGGTATTGGGTGGGATGTCAACAATCGTTACATAATTTTCAAGACCACTTTTTCTTAAGCACTTTTTTAATGGCGTGACTTACTTCATTTGATATGAAAGGCAGCTTAAAGGGGATCTTACTTTCGTCTGAAATATTATTTTGGGAAACTACCCAATGTTTTCCTCTAACCCGAGTGGCTTCTACTTCGTAGCCATTGGAAATGGCAATTTTTCGTGCCAGGCTTCGCGATCCCTTCCTTTCCTCTTCTCCTGTACACACATTTTTAGCCGTACGATACATATTTTTGATAAGTGCTTTTTTTATGTGTGAAGGATGAGAGGAGAGGCAGTGAACCAGAATATTCTTACCACTTGGCTTGCGATACCATTTTGTTAAATAGCCACTTACTGAGAGCTTTATTTGGATGTTTAAGAATGGAAGCCAGTTCTCGGTAGTTTTTTCTCGTGTAAATTTTATATACTCTGGCTGTCGGTTTAATAATTCAAGGCACTCATCCATCCGTTCTTGTGTGGAACAGACGATGAAGCAGTCGTCTATGTATCGACAGTAGAGTAAGGGTCGGTGATCGAGAACTGGAGCTTCCACCTTAGACATGAAAGCGATGGCAAGGCTTGGTGCTAAACGCTGCCCCATCGCCAACCCTCTAATTTGTGCAAAATATTTTCCAGACCACCTAAAGATTGAACANTGCTTTTTTTATGTGTGAAGGATGAGAGGAGAGGCAGTGAACCAGAATGTTTTTACAACTTGCCTTGCGATACCATTTTGTTAAATAGCCACTTACTGAGAGCTTTATTTGGATGTTTAAGAATGGAAGCCAGTTCTCGGTTGGTTTTTCTCGTGTAAATTTTATATACTCTGGCTGTCGGTTTAATAATTCAAGGCACTCATCCATCCGTTCTTGTGTGGAACAGACGATGAAGCAGTCGTCTATGTATCGACAGTAGAGTAAGGGTCGGTGATCGAGAACTGGAGCTTCCACCTTAGACATGAAAGCGATGGCAAGGCTTGGTGCTAAACGCTGCCCCATCGCCAACCCTCTAATTTGTGCAAAATATTTTCCAGACCACCTAAAGATTGAACAACTAAGACACTGTTTTAAGAGGGTCTTTAGTTGCGCAATCGACAAGCCGTGCATTTTTATTTTCTTTTCGTGCTCTACGAACAACTCGAGAATGGTTTGCATTGCGGAGTCATTGGACACGTTGGTATAAAGTGGACTAACATCGAATGACTCCATTATATGCGTGCTGTTTGGTTGCGCGCGCCTTAGGTGATCTAGAAATATTTTGGTGTTAGGTAGATGGGTTGGAATGAATTTTAGCCACTGGGTTAGGATNGATACCATTTTGTTAAATAGCCACTTACTGAGAGCTTTATTTGGATGTTTAAGAATGGAAGCCAGTTCTCGGTAGTTTTTTCTCGTGTAAATTTTATATACTCTGGCTGTCGGTTTAATAATTCAAGGCACTCATCCATCCGTTCTTGTGTGGAACAGACGATGAAGCAGTCGTCTATGTATCGACAGTAGAGTAAGGGTCGGTGATCGAGAACTGGAGCTTCCACCTTAGACATGAAAGCGATGGCAAGGCTTGGTGCTAAACGCTGCCCCATCGCCAACCCTCTAATTTGTGCAAAATATTTTCCAGACCACCTAAAGATTGAACAACTAAGACACTGTTTTAAGAGGGTCTTTAGTTGCGCAATCGACAAGCCGTGCATTTTTATTTTCTTTTCGTGCTCTACGAACAACTCGAGAATGGTTTGCATTGCGGAGTCATTGGACACGTTGGTATAAAGTGGACTAACATCGAATGACTCCATTATATGCGTGCTGTTTGGTTGCGCGCGCCTTAGGTGATCTAGAAATATTTTGGTGTTAGGTAGATGGGTTGGAATGAATTTTAGCCACTGGGTTAGGATAAGGTTTGGGAACCACGTTATTCTATCCGTTGGCCCTCCTATACAACTGATGTCTAGCTTTATATGATGATGGGTTCGTTGATGTAATATCAGCAGTTGAAGTAAGCTTATGTGTTTTAATAAGCAAGGACAGAGCAAATCGTATGTACGTTTTTAAGTCAAGAAATAACTGAAGGCTCTAAACTCGCGGCCTTTGGTGCGCTGACCCATTCTTGATTTAATTTTCGGTATTGGTTTCTGTATTCCTTTTCAGAGGATGTTCGATAGAGAGAAACATCACTGAGGTGCTCCTCTGTTATCCTAATATCCAACTGACTAGGAATAACTTCAAATTCTCCACCTTTATCACTAATAGAAAGTCTAACAGATTTTGAATTCAAAAGCTCTCCAACCTGGCGCATACCACATTTTTGTTAGTGTGTGAGGTTGGAGCTTATTTTCACTTAGATGGAACATCTAGACGGAAAAGTTAGTCCGCCTAAACACTCCTCTAGGTACGAATAGGGAACAAAAGCACTACGGCGATGATTTTGAAGCGACTGCGCGGATCCAAGCGCGGGAATGAAAAACATCAACGCGCAAAACTCTTGAGGCGTTTTGGGTAAATTTCAAAAATCCAAAGATGAACCGGAAAGACGAATGCCTCACTATCACGCGTGAACTGGCGCCCTATTTCAAAATGATATTTTGACCTCGAGGTGTGCCTTGCTCGCGACCCCACGTGTGGAGCAGTCCCATACGTAACGTCACGGTGAGTGGCCTTTCTGTTCAATATGGCGTCTATTTGAAAGTTTGATCTTCATTAACATTTTAACCTTTCTTTTCCACCGAATAATAAAAATGTTCTAATATAAAATACGTCCAGGCTCTGAGGAAGGCGAAGTCGCCGAAACGTCAGCCATCGACCAGCAACATCAAAAACAACGACAACGGCAACGAAAACCTGTTCCAACCTCGCATCAGTTTAAGAAGATCAGTTTATAAGATCATATAAATAAATATATCAACTATCTATGCCGAGGTTTATAGAAAGTCGGTCTTTCGAGTTTTTGTTTGACTTACTCGAAGACCAAGAGCGATATTCTAACACACATGATTAGATGATGTATTCTCACATAAGGTGGAAAGTCTCCCTATATCTTCTGCTTTCTTTTGAGGAGGGAAACGTCTGTAGAGTAGGTCTAGCCGGTGTCTGAGTCCAGCTAGGCTTTCACAGCTGCGCTTTTTGTTCATTCATATGCTGAACCCCCGTGATGCGTAACTTGTCTCAAAATCAAGTGATGGCCGTTCTAGACTCATCACTCTAAACCGAAGCCATGTACCAACTATAACTTGCCCCTACCTTAAACGGCCACTAAATATTGGAAATGAAGCTCAACACGGTTGTAAAGTAAAACTAGATAGACCAGTGTTCAAAGTATTCAAATTACTACTCACAAGAATAAAGAACAAAGGTAATTTAAATTCATGTTGTACCACACACATTACTTTGTTAAGACCACATCATATTTGCATTGTTATATCATGTTCATCAGTGTGATTAAGTTCATTCCTTTGACCACTATCTGTAAAGCATCTTTTCGAGTTTTTGCTTTGTTGAAATTTCAAGGCGACGGACGAGGAAGCTGAATTGTTCGTTCCGAACGAAGTTGGCCTTTTCTTTCTTTTCATCAATAGAAGGTTGCACATCCTGACTTCAAAGCGTCGTTTTCTTGTTCAGCAATCGCGAGGTTTTTAAACAGCATACGTTTACTTCCACAGAAAAACACAATAAAATACAACGCCAGCTGACGTTTCGGCAGTATCGCCTTCTCCAGAGCCTGAAAGGGTATACTGATATGCAATATACTAGGCCAAACCCTTCAATAACACTTACAGAAAGGTGAAGAACTCTATGGTAATTACATGATGAACGACTTCTCGAAAAACACCGGTTTTTTTCGTGACTTTCAATGAGGAAGTTTAGAACAGCTGATTATAGTCGCATATGGTTGACGACTGCACCATTCCACATCAGAAATTGATGCGAACATACGGGATCAGGTTGCGTATAACCTCCGGGCATTCATCCCTGCTATTCATTGTAGGGTTTTTGGCATTTATGCAAAAAGTCTCAAGAAGTTTTCGCGCTGGTGTTTTAGTCTCCTGTGCAAGGGTATTGACTTTTACTTCAAAATCGTCTCCGCTATGCTTTTGTATCCTATGCGTGCCTAATGGGGTACTCTGTCTTAGTTTTCGTTTGCCATCTAGGTGTTCTTTTATACGGATACACAAAGGTCTGCCCGTTTCGCCAATATATTCATCTCCGCAATTAATACAAGAGATCAGGTATATCGTACCTGAACTCATACAATCACCGTCCCTGCCGTAAGGGCAAATTACTCAATTTGTTGTTTCACACAGACGGTCATACAGGCGATTACGAACTAATTGACGACGTAGGGCAGCCGGTGGTATTTCAACTATCGCTACCGATTCCTCTAGACCTCCCCTTCTTAAGCATCGTTTTATAACTACGCTTACTTCATCGCTTATAAAAGGCAACATAAACGGGACTTTCTTTTGGCCAAGCGTTTCGCGTGTGCGCGTCGCTCTCCTAAACTTATCTCGTGGAGTTACAGTCATCAACCATATGCGACTATAATCAACTGTTCTAAACTTCCTCATTGGAAGTCACGTAAAAAGCGGCTCTGAAGAAAGCGATACTGCCGAAACGTCAGCTAGTGTTGTATTGTATTGTGTTTTTCTATGGAAGTAAATGTATGCTGTTTAAAAACCTCGCGAGTGCTGAACAAGAAAACGACGCATTCATATTCCATTGCCGAGGTTAATAGAAAGTCGATCTTGGGAACTATTACCTGGTTTCAATATTCACCGTTTTCCCTCTGTGCCTTTTGTGAGTTTGGTGAATTGCTCTGTAACAGTTCCAGTTCACGATCTAGCTGTTGTTCTTCCAAAGAGATCACAAAACAGTTTCACTACTATATGCGCCACCACTCGGTTCTTCCAGAGATCGAGTAGATGTTGACCATCCCGCGATCTCTAGCTCTTTCGTTTTCGGAAGGAATCACGCAGTGGAAAGCAGCACAGAAGTGGTCTACGTGAACTTGGCATAACGGCCCCTATTTTTGATCAAATAATGACAATCTTTGTCATCCTATTTGAGCGCTTTCCGGTTGGTCTCACTTCTTGAAATATCTACAACTGAAAAGGTTAAAAAGGTTAATATGGCGATGACTGGGAAAGTGTGGTGGCTTGAGTGGTGAGTGTGTATGTTGGCTGGTGAGATGTGTAGTGCTGGATTGTTTGAGTGTTGGAATGATGAGTTGTATTCCTCTGCCACTAGGGACTTCTATCGTACCACGAACGGCCTAAGACGTGGATAATTAGACCTTTATATATATATATATATATATATAT